>LPNX010058032.1:0-68492 GCA_001517045.1 Pseudotsuga menziesii | reverse complement strand
GATATGCACATAGAGCTACAAGATCTGTGGCTCAACAACCTCCTACTGCTACTAGACTCCTCTCTGACTCTTCCCTTCTGCTAAATCTAACTCAAACACAACAATTTCAAGCAAAGAAAAATTATTAGAAAAGAAATGTTGTTTTTTCAATTTTATCAATTTCAAGCAAAGAAAAATTAGGTTTGTGTTTAGAATTTCATTTTGTAGTAAAAACAAAACTTGTAGAGAATTTTGTTAGCTCCTATCGGCTATTTTTTAGATTTTTTTATTGGCATTTGATATGTCATTTTTGCAAGTGTTTGATAGTATGTTCTTAATTAATGAATTTATGATAAATAGTCATGTTTTATACTACCATTTATTCATTATTAATCTATTGTTAATTTTAAAAAAAATATGCTATGATGGTCTAGACAGATTGTACTAATATCTGGCTATACGTTTGTATCCAACAACAACATACAATAATTATTATAATTTTTTGAAGTGGACCAATATGAAAAACTAGCATAAAACTGACATGTTTATTTAGACACAACATCTTTCCAAATTTCCAATTCGAAACAAAAAACCCAAAAGTACCCTTTTGAAGACAACACACCAAGGTTTTGTACCACTGGTTTTCCAAAAAAATTCATCGTGTCTTTATGAAGTTATTGAATTTTCATTTCACTAAATTCTATTAAATTTTAAATAAATCCATACACCTTCATAGAAAAATAATAATTAAAATTAGTGGAGCACAACAAATTCAACAAAATTCACATCTATAGAAAGTAGATTGAATTATGAAACTAATGGCATTATTTGTGAAGAGAAATTATAAGTATTTCATACGATCCGATATCTCTGAAATTTGAAGAAGACTCATAAATGTGATGGAAAACCATTTTTGAATATTTATAGTTTTTCGTCCAAACAAATATTTCGGTCAAAAAGTATAATAGTTTGGCTGAAAGTTATTGTTAATAGACGAAAAAATAGTTCGAACGAACTAATAGTTCAACTCAAAAAACTTTATTTTCTTTTTCCTTTCCAAAAAACTGATGCACTTTCTTGAAACAACATGGCGTTTACATTGATATTTATAAGAACCACATTTACACATATTTTCATGTAATCTCTTCTTCAAGACTTTCAGATTGTTGTATTCTCCTTTTTAGCTCCAATCTAGGTCCTCTTCAATGTTGTTGGCCTCTTGAAGTTAGGTCTTCAAGTCAAAAATGATTTGGTTTGATCGTTTTTCTTTTTCTTGCATTTTTCAACTTCCTCAAGAGAACTAATGAGTTTTTTCTTTAGGTCCATCTCTCTTTCCACATCTGAATCATATTCTGAAATTAATCTCTCCATGAATATGTTTTCTTCATCTTCACTTATATCTTCATCATCACTACCATTCTCGAAAATAGAAATCCTTGCTTATGATCTTTGTTCAAATGAGTAAAGTTTCTTGAATTTGACCCATAGTTCCTTCGCTAAGATACTTTATCTTGTCTTCTCTTTGATGGGTTTATGTAATCCATAAAGTATGACTTCCATTTCCCTTGGATTATTTTTCTTGGATTCTTTCTGAGATGTAGTACTTATTCATTTTGGTGGGATGTAATAAGATATTACTGAATTCCATACTCTAGATCCTAATGAATGTAAGTACACTCTCATTCTTATGCTCCATAATCCATATCCTTCTTTTCTAATTACTAGAGATCCGTTGGAGGAAATCCCTTCTTGTTGATCCATAGTTGTTTTTAATAGGATCTTTCTTCTAGTGATTAAACTATAATGAAGGATCCTTCTCTAATATTGTTGGCTTCTATCACCTTCATGTTGCGACCTGCGGTTCAACAACACAACAATACCAACAATAAACCACAAGACATCAGCTGACAAAGTAACTATGTTGGAAACACCTGTGAGGAAGGCACAATCTCACCCAAGATATCTAATGGGTAAATATGAAAACCATGTTTCCATAATTTGCAAGGGATTATAGTCCCTTGGCATGCGGCCAAGGTGCTCGACGAAGGAAGCTTGGATAGATCGATGGTTCCTGTGTGACTAAACACACCTATATGTCAGAACACATGATGCGACCTTGTCCTTAACCTTAACAACTGAAGAAACTTGTGCAGCGTAGCTGATTCCTTAAACTAACAGACCATTGCGACTTATGTTTTAACTTAAGAAATTAAACACAAACTTGCTTGCGCATCTCAACAATGCCTTAATGATTATTCATTCAATGATTAACAATATGGTGCTTATGCATTCAATAGTATCTCATCAACACACAGTAAGAAAATAAAAAACATTCACATCAACATATACAACATAAAGCAACCATTTAAACACAAGGAATAATGTGGAAGCCCATATGGGAAAAACCACCAAGGTGCTCTTCATGTGGCATGAGAAATGGATATAGAATCTTGCATTTTGCGACTTATAGATTGATCTTATGATATGTATTTTATGACTCAGACTTCTTGCTCTCATGCTCTCTGGTTTATTCTTCTATATACTCCTATTGATATGCACACATCCTAGATCAACTCTTCTATCTACTGTCTGCACACTCAATTGTAGATTCCTTCTATTCCTAGCGATATGCACATAGAGCTACAAGATCTGTGGCTCAACAACCTCCTACTGCTACTAGACTCCTCTCTGACTCTTCCCTTCTGCTAAATCTAACTCAAACACAACAAAAATTCTATCCTTGGCTACAGACAATGAGTGAATAACCAACAACGACCCAAGACAATGAACAAAAATAGCCAATAACAACCCCCCAATAAAATCAACCATTATACAGAACGGGTTCTTCTTATTTATAATTTCTATCAGACCACGCAGGGTTGACTACATACTTATCATCAGTTACAAGTCATGATCAACCATGAGAATAGGATATCATGGACTGAAACAAGGCATTAACGACCTGAATTACAAATATTCTTCCATATGTGTGTTGTCGTAAGCTCAAGTCGTATTTAATGGCCATGATATTCACTTGTCTCTTTCCTGCCATTATCACATGTATGCATGTACACTTTCCTTTCCTCCATCACTTGCATCATTATTCTGCCTGAGCTGGTCCCTTTTCTTGTCACGTGCATGACATACCTTCTTTTTCTTGCACGACCTTCATCCTTGTGCTATTTTCCTAAACCAAAAGGCCCCCAACACTCACATGTGGCTTGTCACGAGTCAATAAGCAAAAACAAATGGACTTATCATTAAAAAATTTCGTCGCAAAAATTTATTGTTTTTATCGCAGAAAAATTATCCCTCTAGCGCTGATTGCACCGCAAGACCAACCTTGTTCTGTAACTCTTTAACCATCCGTTTCACCCCAGCAAGATCGTCTGATACTTCTTCCTCCTGCGTGACCAATTGCTCTACTCGGTCAAAACTGATATGTTTTGACGGACCCGCATTTGCTAACTGTGTGATTGTATCAATTTTTTTCTTCAGCGGTTGAATAACACTATTGATGTGCATTGCTTCTGAATGGTGCACTTCAACTTGTGATTCCCTAGCCCGATCTCTATCTTTAAGAGCCCGTACCTCTTGCTGCAGTTGCTTGATTTCAGTCATCTTGGCCAACTTCTCTTGGAAGGCCAGCTTCTTCATGTTTTCTTTTTCCATGACAATTTTTTCTTCAGCTACGTGCTTGTTTTACCTTATGCTTTCAACAATCACATTCTCTATAAGCACATACCATAATTGGGAAACATATTCTAGTGCCTTAGCGCACGATGTTTCTCCTTGTTTTATTTTTCCAATAGCCTCAAATGATACTTTCACTCATTCTTCGAGCTCCTCTGGAGTTGTGCTTGGCACCTTCCTAGCTTGTATCTCTTCTACCTTCTTCCGAATATCTTGCATGATCCTCGCTATCCTGGTTACCTTAGTCGTGGATTCCTCATCTTCTTGGCCTACCTCAGGTGGGAATTATGCAATGGCACTCTCGATGGTCTTTGCTAGTGTGAGGCGGTTATGCTCGCGTGGCATTATTTCCTATTCCCTCTCAGCAATAAGGTTGATGCACTGATGAATTTCTTGTTCTTTTTCCTTCAGCAGGGTCTTGTAGTCCTTTTCCTTCTTTTGATGTTTTTTTGTCTGATAGGCAACAACAATCTCTCTTAGCTGCATTTTTGTCGCTACTTCCTATTGTACTTCATATACTTCACTTAGGGGCATCTTTGAGAAGTCTAACTGGAGTGTAGTAAACATGTTCACAACATTTTAAAAGGAAATCAAGCATGTTTTGGTTCTAGTGCACTTGTATGGATTGTCACTTTGATGGGTGCCACTAACTGTGGTGCAACTAATTGGACATTGTGTTCGATGCCATACGTCTCAGCCTCAACAGTGGCTTTGATCTCATTGCTGGCTTCTATCAACTTATTCAAATTGACCCCGACATGTTCAATTATGCTTGATTGTTGTGTCTTTATGCTGGTAAGAATGTCTTGCACGAGTTTAGCAACAACTGTTTTGAGCTCCCCCACATCATCCTTTGTCAGGGTTTTTTTCTTTGCTACCTTGTTTTCTTTTTTCTTCTTGGGATGTGGTTGGCCTTCTTATTGTCTAGTTTTTGTTTGGGTCTGCACATGCTCTAGGCTTGGTGTGTACTCCGAATCACTTTGATCTGAGCTATACCTAATATTTTCATCCTATTCTTCCTCATCCTATAACTGGTTATCCTATCTGTCTCATCCTTCATTGCCTTCACCATGAACTTGGTGAAGTGGTGGATCCTCTTCATCCTGTCCTTCGAGAAGCGTCTCTGCCAGTGGGTCATGCCATTCCTACGAACATAGGTTAATGATTGCATCCACATCCTCATCTGTCACCATGAATCCAGCGTGATCCACTTGTTTGGCGGAGTCCTTTTTCGGCTCTAAGATGATATTATGTGATTTGCCTTGAAAGTTGATAAATGATGCATACCTATGTACCATCGCAATGTGGATTTGGTGGTACTGGTGGAAAACATTGTGCAACACCTCTTTGTGCAAAAAGAAATCAATTTTTTTGTCCTTCTGTCGGATCTTATCATTTCTATTCTCCACAAGTTTTGGTACTTTGCACCATGGGAAGGTAGTGGGACATCCATCTATACATAGTCCGACGGGTTTGTCCACAAAGTGAATGAGATTAAGATGAGAAACTAGGAATACTGGAATTTGTAGGTGGGCTCATGCAGGGCCTGTGTTGCATCATCTATGATTCTGTTCAGTAGGTGTCATGATCAATTGAACCCTCCACCCAGCGTGCATAACTCTGCAAGTTCCATCATTGCCGCTGAACACTGATTGGGCCTCATCTTGTGTGGCAGCTTACAAGATAAGATCCTCACAGCAAAATAGACACTGGCATTGTTGATTGGGATAATTAGGAGGACCCTCCTTACGCATTGCAAGTTATACTTTTGCTTGATCCGACTAGTGTATTTCCTAGCCAATTATGGTGCAGGATTGTCTCCTTTGTTTGGGAGGCATGTTATTGTTGAAATCATCTTGGCGTTGACCGGGAATTGTCGATCAAGCCATAAGAATCATCTACGAAAGCATACCAAAAGCTGATTCATGCAAGTGTTAACTTGTAAACTATGGCTGAAATGGGGCATAAATATTAGGTTCATCAAATCTATGCGACCAACTCCCTTGGCCCACTACATAGGCCTGAGAACTTGTGATTCACTTGGGTCAGGCTTGTCTAAGG
Organism: Pseudotsuga menziesii; assembly: GCA_001517045.1. Lineage (NCBI taxonomy): Eukaryota > Viridiplantae > Streptophyta > Pinopsida > Pinales > Pinaceae > Pseudotsuga > Pseudotsuga menziesii. The sequence continues at coordinate 62,759 of LPNX010058032.1, read as the reverse complement.
TCATGCAATCCTCTATCTTCAATACGTTAGACAGTCGAGTGTCAAAGTCCTCAAACTCCAACTTAGCTAACTTGGGCATGATGTCCATCAGGAGGGGGATGTTATTAGGGATCCATGGTGCTACCAGAGTTGTAGTCGCCCTCCCTGGGAGGTCCACCTTTTATGCATCAGCTCTCCTTAGCCAACTGTGGTGCTATAAATTCTGATCATTTTCCTCTGCATCTGGCCCTCTTCACAATGGTGAGTATTTTTCCATGGATTCTTCATCCTCTTTTTCCTCTTAGTCCTCTTCTAAGGGCACTTTACTATGAGAGTCGATAGGAGCGACAATATTCTTGCGTTTCTGCATCTGTGGGAGTCTGGATGGTCCTCTAACTACTTGCTCGGTGGCCTGTCTTGGCTCCATGATAGGTGGTGCAGCTGCGGGAGTAGCTAGTGGTCTCTGAGCTAGGGTAGGCACAACAGGAAATGTCAACGTCAAAATTGTAGCATGACTGACCACAGTGGCAGGTTTCTTTCATGTTCTCTCCATTGGATCAATCTATGGTTGTTGTTACGGTTTTTGTATTTCAGGGGATGCGATCTCTTCTTCGATAGGGAAAATGGAGATAACAATTGTGTCTGACGGATCACTGTCACTAGGGATCTCAATTACCATTGGTGTCAGCTTACTTCAATAGGGATGATAGGGTTTGGATCTGCAATCACATGGATCTTGTTCTCTCTAGCTCAATCTATGGTCGTAAAATAATGCTTGTCGACAAAGCCTTGTACTTATACCTGCCACCACGTTGTGTAGTCGCCATGCAATGGCCAGTTAATGTATAATCCATCATGTGGGATTCTCGGCTACCACGTCCATTCATTAAGTGATTAACTTGAGTGCTGCGTTGTTACTATTAGCATAGTTATGGAAGATCTGTTGGATATGGCCTTTCAGGATGCCGTCATTCTCCTTGTATCTTGGTGAATTAATGACACTTAGCTGTCACAACCGCAGAAATATTCATTGGATATTTGCACTTTAATGTCATCCATCCTATCATTTCCACTTTTTACAGCACTTTCTTCCTTTTTGTTGCACTTTTTTCTTTTTCATGCACTTTGCCACCCTTCTCCTGTGCTTCACACTTGTTCCATCATAGACGTGCGAACGAGCAATTTTTACGTCTTTCAGACCTTTTGCTTTTTTTTTTCTGTCACACAACGTCATTCTAACCCAGGATGTTATGACCATTGTAGTACAGTTTCAAACAAATTTTGTTCACCATACCCACGATGTAGGTACCATCTAGCTTCTGTAGTTTTACTTTGTCGCATCAGTGATGTGTGTGATCACATATGGTCCTAGCCAATGTGTCCTTAACTTTCCAGGGTGTTTGAAACATTTGTTGTCATATAGCAACATAAGTCCTCCTATTTCAAAAGGCTTAACTCGAATGTGGCGATCATGCTATGATTTATGTCATTGTTTCTGAACTATTTGATGGAATCCTGCGACGAATCATTCTTCTTCCATTTGCACTAGTTGTGTTAGCCTCTGCTCGACAGCATTTCTATTAGTCATCTCCAACATCACAACGATTCTCAAATTTGGTATAATGTACTCCATTGGTACAACAACTTCTTGTCCATAAACTAGTTTGAATGGGGTGTGCCCTGTTAATCGCTTACAGGTTATGTGATACGCCCACAGCAGAGCTAATACTTTCTGATCTCGGTCATCTCGGTGCATGTTGCATACCTTTGTCAATGAGTTCTCCAAAATCTTGTTGAAATATTCGACCGTTCCATTGGCCTAACGATGGTACGGAGTCATCTTCTTCTGTTGGGTCTGAAATTCTGCAATCAACTCAGTGTTAGATTTTTAACATTAACCTAGCATTATATTAGGATCTTTAACTGAGAGAATAACAAGAACAACAATCAAACATAAGAGACAATGAACATAGTGTTTTTCTTCGGGGAAACCATAAATAGAGAAAACCTCGCAACTTCCTCAGAGATAGAATCAACACCAAAATTAAAACCCCAAAACAGTGAGACGATCTCCCGACAGCAATAGCCTCTTTCTTTCTATCCCCAACAACTTCTTGTTTCTCAGTTATGCGCTACAATGGAGTGTGAGTTATTGTGTGATAAATAGAGAGACTCGCTCTCTATTTATACTAATTCCTAACTTGACAATGAATCATTAGGGTTGACTTCGCTAGGTGAGTTTGACAACCCTAGGGCCTCGAAACTACGGGGACTTTAACCCTTGATCAATAGGAGGGTTACCCACATTGAATTGACATGACTTGTTTACATTATAGAAACTCTTGATTAGAACATCGGGGCATGACATGACTCAATTACATTACAAACACTTCCTGGTATAAACATCGGGGTACAATACATAAGAAATACAAGTGAATACATTTTGAAGTTACAATTACATCAACACTTCCTCTTAACTAGGAAGGTATTCTCTTAGCACAATTTAATCGCACAAGTATTCTTCTCTGTATCATCTGGATCATCATCATGTCCTCATCATCTTCAAGTCATCTTCATCTTCAATTCATCTTCATCTGGATCAGGATCATCACTCGATCTGGATCATCATCACTGGATCCGGATCATCACTCGATCTAGATCATCTATGGTTCTGGAACATCTCTGCTGGATCATCATTACGGGTGCTATCTCTTGATTCTTCTCACCGCAGGAAGTTCTATAGAGCCATCTCTTTTTCATGTTGGTTGTAGGACTAGCCTCCATGTAGGTCTTTTCCAACACTTATATCTAACCCTAAGTTAGAATGGCCCGCCCAGCACTTATATCTGATCATGTAGGAACCAATCCTATAATCACATCAGAAAGGCATGCCCAGCACTCATATCTAACCATGTGGGAACACATCCCACAACCCTTTCATAAAGGCCAAGCACTCACATCAGACAACCAATGTCAGAAAGGCCTAGCACTTACATTCGACCATGCAAGGAACCAATCCTCCATGATGAAAGGGATCTGCACTTACATCTGATCATTGTAGGAACCAATCCTACAATCACCTCAAAATGGCTCTGCACTTACATTTGATCGTTGAAGGAAACAATCCTACAATCACCCCAGAATGGCTCTGCACTTACAACATATCATTGAAGGAACCAATCCTACAATCGCCTCAGAATGGCTCTACACTTACATCTAATCATTGAAGGAACCAATTCTACAATCACCTCAAAATGGATCTACACTCACATCTGATCTTGTAGGAACCAATCCTATAGTCACATCAGAATGGACCTCAGTCCCAGACTGAGATTTCCTAGTAACTAACCAGGTGGCTCCATTCCAAGAATGGAATTCAATGCTTGTATCTAATCATGTAGGAACCAATTCTCCAGTCACATCAGAATGGCTTAGCACTCATATCTGACATGGAAGGAACCAATCCTCTCACCATGATAGAATGGCTCATCCCTTACATCTGACCATGGAAGCAACCAATCCTCTCACCATGTCAGAATGGCTCACGGAATCATCACTTTCCTTTTGGGGGGAACCTCGATTTGGAGAACAAAAAGATTCTGCCTAAAGTACTCAAAGCTCACTCTAGCTAATGGATTTGTCAACACATCAACTATTGGTTCATTCGTTGCAACATACTGGAGATTCACTTCTCCCCTCTGCATCATATCCCTGATATAGTGATACTTGATCTCAATATGCTTCAACTTGTCATGGAACACCAGGTTCTTCGATAACCTCACACAACTCTGCTTGTCACAATGTATACAAGTAGCATCCAACTAGAGATGAAATAAATGAGATAGTAGCTTCCTCGGCCATACTACCTCACAACTAGCTCAACAAGCTATGACATACTCTTCTTTAGTTGTACTCAGTGCCACATAGGATTGCTTCCTGCTAAACCAAGAGATCACACCTGATCCCATACTAAAGCAACACCTTGAAGTTCTCTTCCTATCGATGGCACTTCCTACCCAATCTGAATCAGCATAACTCTCCAGGTTAATATTCTGATTCACCTCATACTTGAGCCCATAATCAACTATACCCCTTAGGTACCTCAGAATATGCTTTGTAGCAATCAAGTGAACATGTGTCGGATTTGTCAAAAACTAGCTCAAGGTGGTCACAACAAAGCAAATATCTGGTCTCGTGGTCATCAGCTACATCAAGGACCCAATCATTTGACGATACATCATAGCATCAATTTTTTTTGATGAAGCATCAATCAATAGTTACAGGTTTGATTCCATAGGTGTGGTCATGGCCTTGCAGTCCATCATCCCAAACCTCTTCAAGATCTCTATTACAAACTTCCCTTGTTCGAGGGAGATTCCATCCGCATTCTGCCACACCTCCATGCCTATAAAATAGTGCATCATACCCAAGTACTTCATTTTGAACTCACCAGCAATCTTTCTCTTCGTATCAGCAATCAACCCATCCATACCTGTTACAAATAGATCATCTACATATAGTAGGAGTATCACTGGGTTACCATCTTCAACCTTGTAGTAAAGGTTGGAATCTGCTTTACTTTTGGTAAAGCCCAACCTAGATAGAAAGCCATCAATTCTTCCGTACCATGTCTTGGGTGCCTGTTTCAAACCATACAGGGCTTTCTTCAATATACACACATGAGACTCCCTATCATGTGTTTAAAAACCGAGTGGCTGCTCTACATACAGTTCCTCTTCCACTACACCATTCAAGAAAGAAATCTTGACATCCATTTGGTGTATCTTCCATTCTTTACTACAACTAGAGAAAGTACTGATCTAATGGAAGTGTATCTGGCTACAAGTGAAAATATTTCTTCATAATCTATTCCTTCTTTCTGTGAGAATCCACGAGCCACGAATCTTGCTTTATATTTCTCTATGCTGCCATCTGCAGCATGCTTGACCTTGTAGATCCATTTGGAAGTTACAACCGACTTCCCTTCTGGTCTTGGGACAACATCCCAAACATTATTCTTCATGATCGATTGATACTCTTTGATCATAGCATCCTTCCATTCTTTCCTTTCTGTCACTTCTTCATAGTTGGAAGGTTCTTTATTGATAAAGTCACATAGTAAAGCTACATACCTGGAGCAAGACCTAGTCCTCTTTCTTTCTCTGTGATTCTCTTCTAGAGCCCCATATCTTTCCACACATGGATAGATTCTCATACCCAAGCAGGTTTACTCTTGTGAGGATTATTCTCCTGAGGTGGATCTACAAGTTCTTGAGGTTCTTCAAATTATCGATCTTCTTCTTGAGTTTCTTCGTTCATGTTTGTGTCATGAATTCTGGGTGCTTCTGATTCTTCAGGATCTTCAGCAGGTCTCTTTCTAGATTTCTTGTAAGCTGAGTTTTCGTCAAATATTATGTCTCTACTAATGTCGATCTTCTTGGATCCTTGGAAGTATATTATGTAATCCTTCGAGCTTTCAGAGTATCCCACAAATGTACCCTTCTTTCCTAAAGGATCTAACTTTTTCCTCTTTTTTTTTGGAATGTGCATGTACACTGGACAGCCAAATATTCTGAGATGGCTGAATTATGGTTACTTGTCAGAAAATACTTCTTCATGTGTCTTATTCTTGAGTACTCTGTGTGGATTATGGTTCTATACATACACCGTTGTTCTGGCAGCTTCTACCCATAGATGCATGGGAAGATCTTGATCATGAAGAATTGCTCTTGCAGCTTCCATGATAGTTATATTCTTCCTTTCTGCAACCCCATTCTGTTGTGGATTATATGGAGTGTATAACTCCCTCTTAATCCCTAAATATTTTCATAACTCTTTGAATTCATTTGATGTGAATTCTTCACCATTATCTAATCGAAAGGTCTTGATCTTCTTTCCTATGTGGTTCTCGATCAGGGATTTGAATTTCTTGAACTTGCTGAAAACTTCATCTTTGTTCTTCATAAAGTATATCCATGTATTCCTAGAAAAATCATCAATAAAATAAACATAGTATACATACCCGCTTAAAGAACTCGATGACATTGGACTGCATACATCGGAGTGAATGATTTCCAAGATTCATTTTGCTTTGCTTTTGCTACTTGGAAATTTCTTCTTTGTGTTCTTTCCTTTCGCACATCCTTTGCAAACTCCATCATGTTTTGACTGTATTTCTATAAGTCCTTCAATAGCTTTGCTTGCAAGTGGTAGTGCTCTATAGTGAACATGTGCAAGCCTTCTATGCCAAAGTTCATTTTGCTCTACTGTGTCATGGACCAAAGCTTGTTGTGGATGGCCCTTCAATTTGTATAATCCTCCTTCTTGTTCTCCAATTACTATTTCATCATCAATAGTATTTCCTCTTGGCCACATGAGAAATTGGCCATCTACAAATGCAACCCTCATGTCTTTTACATCTAGTGCCGATATGGAGAGAATATTCTTCTTTAGTCCTGGTACAAACAAGACAAGGCTTTATTTTCATAGACTTTCCAGAGTCTATCTTGTAGGAGGATTCACCATTACCTTTTATGGGATATTGGTAGTCATCCCCAAGTTTCACCTTATGGGGTGAATTATGTTTGGATAGTTTCTCAAAAGATTCCTTGAATCCTGTCATGTGTTTGGAATCCCCACTGTCAATAAGCCAATCTTTGCTTCCATGAGTGACAGTTCCCATGAGAGCGAAGATTAGAAGATATTCTTCATCACTTGAAGAGTCTTCACTTTCTTGTTTTACTTTCTTCCTGGGAGGATCATCATCCTTAGTAGTGTGGGAATGATGTCTTCTTTCAGAGTTCTTCTTCTTCTTGGATCCACTCTTAGTCATGGGAAAATTTCTAGCAAAGTGTCCTCTTTCATCACATGTATAACATCTGAGTTTGGATGGATCCCTTTTTACAAAATTATCATTTTGATGAGAATGCTTACCTTGGTGATGATGATTTTCCCTTCTACCTTTCTTGGAGTGTACTGTGAGAGCTTGATCTTCACTTCCCATATTTTATTCTTGGGCTGCTATTCGAGATTCCTCTTGTGAACATTCTTCCCATAGTCTACTGAACTTGATTAACTTCTTCCTAGCAGAGATCGCTTGGATGAAAGAATCCCATGACCTAGGGAGACCATTCAAGGTTGTCACCACAATTTCTGCATTCTCCACTTGTTCATATACTGCTTCAAGTTGTTCTTTCATCTGGGAGACCCTTGTGAAGTATGACTAGATGGTCTCCTCATTATGGATATTTACATTATTCAACTGGTTCCTTAGAGTCATCTTCCAATTTATGTTCTTCCCTCCAAGCAGTTTGCTTAGGGAGTCAAACATAGCTTTAGGTATCTTGAGGGAGGACACTTGTGGTATGAGGTGATCCCTAATTGAATAAAAAATAATCCTCTTTGCCATAACCAACTTATTCTTATGTAAGGCCTTAGCCTCATCTTCCTCTAGAATTGGAACCTCCTCATTGATGTAGGAGTCCAACTCATTTTCTTCCAGGACCAGGGAGATCCTATACTTCCAGGCTTAGAAGTTATCAGCTCCCTCAAGCTTTTCATCAAGCTTGGTATGATGAGACGTACTAACTGGGAACCTCAAATGGAAATACAAAATATTTAGGTCTTACCAGGTCAAGATGTCGGATCTGGATTTGGAGCTAAATTTTTGTAGTGTTGGTTCACGAGCAGATTAGGGTTTGACTTTCCTGGAGTTTTTCCCAACAAAATGCTTTGATATTGATCTCTAAAATTCAATTTTGAGGAGGAGATAAATCCAGGCATGGGTTCACTCAAAAATTCCACTTCTATGGAAATACCTAATTTTCGGCAGTAGTGTCAGGTCCAAAACTAAAAAAGCTCAGAATCAGAATCTGCTTTGACAGAAATATGCGCCCTAGGGAGGAGAGTCATACCAACCTTATTTTGCTGAAAATATATGGAGAGGGATCCAAAAAGTAGGAATCCCTAGTTCCTGTAGCTACACCGTTTCTTCTTCTCAGGTTAGCTCTGATACCATGTTAGATTTTTAACATTAAGCTAACATTATATTAGGATATTTAACTAAGAGAATAACAAGCACAATAATCAAACACAAGAGACAATGAACATAGTGTTTTCCTCGGGGAAACCATAAATGGAGAAAACCTTGCAACTTCCTCATATATAGAATCAGCACCAAAAGTAAAACCCCAAAATAGTAAGATGATCTCTTGACAGCAGTAGCCTCCTTCTTTCTATCCCCAACAACTTCTTCTTCCTCAGCTATGCACTACAACTGAGTGTGAGTGAGTGTGTGATAAATAGAGAGACTCACTTTGTATTTATACTAATTCCTGACTTGACAATGACTCACTAGGGTCAAATTCACTAGGTGATTCTAACAACCATAGAGCCCCGGAACTACGAGGACTTTAACCCTTGATCAAGAGGAGGGTTACCCACTTTGACTTGACATGACTTGTTTACATTATAGAAACTCCCAATCGGAACATCGGGGCATGACATGACTCAATTACATTAAAAACACTTCCTGGAAGAAACATCGGGGTACAATACATAAGAAATACACGTGAATACATTCCAAAGTTACAATTACATCAACACTCAGCAATTACTTTGTTAACAAAATTATTACCTTGGTAACTTAGTAGCATCTTTGAACAACTAAATCGGGTGATGACGTTTTCAAATAGAAACTTTGCCGTTGTCAAAGCAATACAATCTTTAACAGGCACAACTTCAGCCCATCTATTCAAATAGTATGTCGCAATGATAATGTAGCACGCACCAGTTCTCTTCCCTGGTGGGCTGATTGGTCCCACAAAATCAACTTACCACTTGTCAAATGCTTGAAGGGTTATCTATGGTGCAAGTGACATCTCGTTGTGTCATGATGGTTTTCCTATCCTTTGACAAATATCATAGCGTTTGTAAAAGCTTTTAGTATCCATGTGTATGGTTGGCCACCATAATTCTACCTACAATATCTTACGCAGTGTTTCTTTTTTTATAGTGTCCTCTAGTGACACCAGTATTTTCTTCACTCATAACCCAAGTTCGTTCGTAGTCAAAGACATAGTGATGCAATACGCCATCTGCACGTAGCTTATATAGATGTCCCACGATCAATGTATAATCAGCAGCTCTGATGACCAAGTGTTTCTTTTGGTTGGTGGGCATTCCTTCATGTGCATATCCTATACTCAAAAAGTGTATGATGGCATTAAACTAATGGTTCTAGTCGTCCATCATGTGGATCGCAAATAATTGTGCATGGGGCAAATTATCTTCCAAGCTGGTTGGCTCTTCACCACTCTCTATCCTTTATTGGGGGTCTAGTCCAACATTCAACCAACTAGGTTTAAGAATGACCTCAAAATTGAACTCTTGAAACAAGAGAAGCCATATACAGATCCCCCCCCCCCCCCCAACAGTGGCTTGTTCACTAGGTATTTCATCGTTGAATGGTTAGTGTACATCTAAAAATTTCCACCCAACAAAAAGTGTTAGAATTTATGAAGTGCATAGACCATAGCAAGGACTTTTCTTTCTTTTGTCATGTAGTTATTTTCTATTGTTGATAGTTTCTTTCTTATGAAAGAAATAGGGTGGTCAAGCGCACTCTCTCCTGGTTGCACTAAGAATATGCCGAGCACGACATACAACGCATCGACATGTGCATGGAATTAATTCTTATAGTCTGGGAATACAATTATTGGTGTTGTGGCCATTGCAATATTCAAATTTTCCAAGATTTCTTGGCATTATGTTGTCAACTGGAACTTTGCGTTTTTCTTCAACAGTTTCTCCATATGTGCAGTGATCACTACATATCCTCTTATGAATTTTCGATAGCAGCTTGTATGTCCCAGAACTGGTCTAAGTTGTGTGACTGATGTAGGTGGTGGTAATTCTAGAATAATCCCAATCTTTTCTATGTCAACCAAGATAACATCGCAACATACAACATGACCTAACAGCATGCCAAATGGCGTGTATAAAATACATTTCTTTGAATTAAGCGCAATATGATACTGGAAACAATGGTCCAGCATCATGTGTAGACTCTCAATATTGTCTCTTACAAAGCCAAACATAGTCCAATCATCGAAGTATACCTCAAGAAATTTATGAATAAAATATTTCAAAGTAGAGACTACTATTCTAGAAAAAATAGTCGGTGCATTCTTGTGTCCAAAGGGCATTACCGTATACGGGTAGCATCCCCATCCAGTGACGAAGGTTGTTTTGTGGTGATCCTCCTTCATGATTCGGACTTGATGATAGCTTGAAAATCCATCAGTAAATGAATACATCTCTTTCTCTCTGAAACTTTCAAGTACTTCATCCGTAAATGGTGTTGGGAATGGATCATGCAAGCATGCGTCATTTAGCTTCCTCAAGTCGACACAGATCCTGACTTCACCTATTGTCTTCTTATCGTGGATCACTATAGGGATGATCCACTCTAACTACTCAATAGGTTCAATGATTCCAGCATCGAACATATGATCCAGTTCTAATTTCACCCTTTCTTTGTACTTGGGGTTCATCCTATATGGTCGCTACTTACTAGTTTTAGCATCTAGTCGCAGGGGTATTTTCATCTCTCCTAAGTCTCCCACTATTCCCTTCATTTATGAGAAGTTAGTAGGGAATAGGTCTTGATATTCATGCAGTAAATCCATGATTTTTTCAACTGTCTCTTCATCCCAATAATATCCTCTATTGGTGAAATTTGGGCTCTCTGATGACCCAACGATTACTTTCTTAATTTTTAACAGCTTAAGGAACTGGTCACTTGAAATTCCACTTCCTTTGAATTCGTGATAGCATTCTGATTATGGTATGGTTATGTTAGTAATATCATCATCTAGATCTCCAGCTAGATTGTAGAAAGCCATCCATTATTGAATGGTCGCACTGCACTAGCGAGAGTTAACCTCTTCGACAGGGATCTCAACAATGATCTTCTTCTTTATTTCTTGAAGCACAACATCAAATGTAGGGTGCTCCTCAGCAAATTCAAATGTGTGCACAAAATTCTTAGTGATCCCTTCCCATTCTTGGGTTCCTTGTCACAATTCCATAGATGCATACCAGGTTCTAGGTGTCATTTCCAATGTATGTATGAAATGATGGACCCACTCCTTCGACTGGTATTCTAAAAATACCATGAAAAATTGATTTAGATGCTCCATGAGGTTTTATAACCCTGAATACTTATGGTTTACTAGGGTGAACTCTTCTTCAAATCTGACTTCCATCAATCTTCTTCACTTTAGCCAATTTGTTATAGACTTCTTATGTGCACCCCACCATCTAGCGGGCATGGATTTTAGCACATGATCCAGTGCAGAAAATCACTGCAACTCCACTACAAGTCCTTCAAATGCATTTAAGAACGTCTCAAGGTTAGGTAAACCCTCATAGGTGGGTAGCTCGTGTAGCTCGTTCTCCACCCATCGCACAGACCTAGTAACTCTTGCGCACCTGTTGGGGCGCGGACCTTAAAGGTCATTAATTTTCGCAACTCCGCAGTTTTGGTGTGAAGCTTGTAAGCGGAGTTGCAACCCAAAATAGTCTTAGGGGTGTCGGGGTTGGGTCGAAACCCCTCTTTTTGTAACTAACCCATGGTTTAAAATCATGGTTTTTAAGCCCATGGTTTAAACACATGGTATTGTAATAGTGCACTAGTATAAATAGGCACTTATGTAAAGGAGAAAAGATAATTTTCGAAGGTTCTTGTATAATGATAATTTGATGCGAAGAAGCTAAGGCCCATTTTGGGTTTAAGGTTAAGTCCCAGCTGAGTGCGTGGATGACCTGTACAGCTGAGTGCGTAGAGGGTATTTGGAAGGTTAAGTCCTAGTTGAGTACGTGGACGACCTCTGCAGCTGAGTGCACAGAGGGTCTTTGGAAGGTTAATTCCCAGCTGAGTGCGTGGATGACCTCTGCAGCTGAGTGCGCTGAGGGTTTTGTGAGAAAGGATCTGCAGCTGAGTGCATAGATCGGAGAAAGGTTTTGCAGCTAAGTGCGTAGTTTTTGGGATTATTGAGAAGACTTGCAGCTGAGTTCCCAAATCAGAATTGTTGTTTGTAAAGAGTTGAATAAAATGCAGTTCTATGGACGTAGCCCCTACACTAGGGGTGAACCACGTACATCTTGTGTTGTGGTGGTTCCTTTTTGTTTGTGCTATTTTTTTTATGCATTTGATAAGTAGGTGAATGATAAGTAAGATATATTGTTAAGTATTAACTTCGTTGTGAATTCCCAGTTAAGGGTTAAGCAAGTAACTATCTGATTATCTAAACTGCAAAGCTAATTAAGTGACTGTCGAAGCTCTGTGTTGTATGATTAATATTTGTTAAGGATAAAGGTACAGTAATATCCCCCTTTTGCCTACAAAAACCTGATTCTGTGGCACCCCATAGCTGTTTCAGGTGAGACTGCAACCTGTTCGCAGGTTGTTGCCGAAAGGGCCAACACTGTGGGTATTTTTGTTGGTTAAGGTAATAGTATAAGAACCTGGGTCTGCCCTAAGAAACCAACAAATTGGTTCCATCGCCGGTTGAACCAGTATCTACTCAAGAGGGATCTACGTCGTACCTAGAGGGACATGTTTTGGAGGCCCTCAGTAAACGAAATCGGTGACTGGATTGAAGATACTTATCTAAAATTTACTAAACAAGAAAATAAGGATCCTCGTCGTCGCTCAGATGACTTCTTGCAAAGGTACGTTTTTTCTAATATTTATGAAATTTTCTTTGGTAGTATCCACATAGAATTGCACCAGTGGTTACCCAGGTTGACAGAAAGAAGGACAAAATTCCAAGAAGAGCAGTCTCCTGCCTGGACCCCAGAAAGAATTAACCTGTTGAAAAGAGTGAACAACGCGGTATCTAGAGTTGTTGACTTTTGGACAACGCGAACCCTTGAATAATTTGTGATGGAGTTCGCCATCGACACACATACTTCTTTCAGCGAAGCAGCAAGACAGTTCTCAAAGGAGCAAGGGGTAAGTACTTGAACTCACTTAGTCTGAAAATTAAAATGCTCTTGGCTGAAAAACGCATATTGCTTATTGAATCAGATTGCTAGATTTAGTGCTACTAACCTATGTTTGAAAGTGAAAGTGACTTCGACGAGCAAAGTGGTTTTCTTCGAAGAGGTAAAAGATACAAGAGAACTTTTGGATCCTTTACCCTAGGCTAGAATACCGATTATACTCCTTTAAGCCCAGAAGAGTCTGAATCTAAAGAAACCCCTTTTGTTAGAAACCCTCCTATAACTTCGCAGCGAAGACCTGTTATCCCTGAGAACCCGTTGCAGTATGAAAGTAACCCTAGCCCGAGTAGTCCTATTGCAGGTCAGTCTACCTCAGTAAGCTCCCCCCCCCTTGATCCACTATGGCCCATGTAAATGATGATATCAAGCTCCCAGTCTTTAGAGGAACTAGATCAGAGGATCCAGAGCAGTTTTGGTTCTTATGTGAAGCTGTTTGGACTGCTATGAACATTATGGATAAGAATACAAGAACAGCGTAGCTCGCCACATCTTTTAGAGACCGAGCTTTGACCTGGTTTATGAAGTTTTCCAGTACTCAGAACTATGTCTTGGCCAATATTAAAAAGGCAATGATTAAAGAATATAAGAAGCCTAAATCAGAGTCACAGTCTATAACTGAACTAAAGGAAATTTAGCAGAAGTGAGGTGAATAATTGTGGGACTTTGATCAGAGGTTCAAGGTTATGTTGGATCAGGTTAGCTTCACTATTGGACCAAAACAACATAAAGAATGGTTCATTGCAGCACTGTTGTCGCATATCAGGACTCCACTTATGCAATAGAAGGTTGTTGATCAGCAAGAAGCATTGGAAATTGCTATGAAGCTCGAAACAGTTCCCGTCGGAGATAATTATGGAATAGCCCATATACAAGCATAGTTAGCAGAAATGGATTTGGAGCTTCACGACATGAAGAAATGGAAAGCTACTCGTGAATAGGTTTGGTGTACACAATGCAAGACATAAGGTCATGATAGAGAACAGTGCCCTGCAGTAAGAAATTATTTGAATACTGGTGCACCAAACCCGTTTAACCCTACTGTCCTATATTGTGAGATCTATAGAACAACTGGTCATCATCGACCTGAAGATTGCTACCTGCTGCAGAGATATGTTCAAGTTCCTAAGAATCCCTACTGCAAGTTCTGTAAGTTAGTTGGACACAACGAAGACAAGGGTCGCAGCTTTGATCTCATGAGAGAGCGAACCTATGATGCTTATAGGGTACAACCTGATGCATAAGGAAATGATGGATATGGCTACCGTGGTAGTACATTAGGTCAAGGTAACTTCAGAGGTCGTGGTCATCGTGGTATTCCTAGAAGAGGTCGAGGCAAGGTTATTTGCTATAACTATAATCAGGCAGGACATGTATCTAGAGACTGTCAGAACCATACTACCACATGTCGATATTGCAGAGCAGTGGATCATGTGATTGAGCAATGTCCACAGTTGATAGCCAAGATTCAAGAAAGAAATGGCGCTCCAACTCAGAATGTTCAGATGATTTCTGTAGAGAAAATACATGTCCCAGCCATTAATGTTGTTACAAGGAGTGGAGCTATGACACAAGTACAGAATAAGGAGAAACAGCCTGACGAGGCTTGGGTCCACAAGACCCAGAAAAAATTCCTGTCTTCGATGTTGGAAGAGAAAAAAGGAACATTTATGGAAGCCAAAAAAGACTTTGCTAAGCAAAGAAAATTAGTGGCAACTACGCAATAGCATCAACAACAGTTACAGTCTCAAGAAGCTTTGTCAACTCAAGTAAGTACACTAACATCATTTTTACAGAGTTGTATGAAGTTATTAAGAAATCAGAATGATTTGAATGAGTTACAGAAAGTTATTGCATCTTGCAAACCTCAGCGAAGCTCTGATAGAGGAAAAAATGTTAATAGAGTTAGAAGGACTGGAAGAGAAATGAGATTGCATGCTCAGATAGGAGATTATGACATGACTGATATTATTTTAGACCTAGGATCAGAAGTGAATGTCCTAACTAGGTAGACATGGGAACAAATGGGAAGACCTACGCTTGAATGGTCCCCTATACAGCTGAGATTAGCCAATCAGCAGAATATTGTGCCCTTGGGAAGATTCCCTAGTGTACTAGTGGACATTGATGGAGTCAGTACCTTAGCATACTTTGAAGTCATTGAAATAATCGATGATAGCAACCCCTATCCAGCATTGCTAGGAATTGAATGGGCACTAAACAGTGATGTAGTAATCAACCTGAAGAACAGACATATGACTTTTGAAGGAAAATTCTTGAGAGTCATAGTTCCATTGGACCCTTCTCAAGGAGAAAGGTATACAGAGCCAGTCAGACATGAAGATCAGGATGTTTTAGATCATATTTACAACATCACAGCCAAAGAAGAAGACTATGTTAACCCTACTACTGAAGGCATAATGGATTGGCAGTGTGACAGTTCTTGCATGACTGATTTAGATGAAGGCCTAGAGAATTGGCAGAATAGACTTTATGAGCTACATGGACACGGATGTGCAAGAATTACCAAGTCTATCAGATGGTTGGCTCAAAGCGAAAGATCTTACCTACTTTTGATGGCTTGACAGACCCAAAAAAATTTATTGTACAATTCTCAGAGCAAGTACCAAATTCACAGAAAATGGAGACTCTAGATTCAGCATTCAGAGTTGCAGCTTCCAGATGGTGGAATGGTCATAAAAAGTATATTCATACTTGGAGAGCTTGCCAAAAGTTTATTTGCCTGAGATTCATGGAACAACCTCAGGAGGTTCGAAGAAGATTTAATGGTAAGACTGTTGGAGACATTTACCTTCATACTCACTCCTTCGGTCAAATTGGCCTAGTTAAACCACTATCCTAAGTTTAATTGACATCAGTGGAGCATTAATTACCATCATCCCAGTCACTCCCATGCCTACCTACAGTCAAGGAGGATAACTGGAGCACTCCAGGGGTGATCTGTGTGACATTCATGCACCTAATTGCTAACTAGTGGTTACTTTCAGTTCAACCAATCAGTTACAGTCAGTTAAGGCGCCTCCATTCATTAAATATATTATTTAATGATTATTTATTATTATTTTAATGAACTGGAGTGAACAAGGCGTCTTCACCAACTTCTGATGGTTAGTTCAGCTTCAGTTAACCTCATCAGGGTTTATTGGAGTCATGCAGTACTAGCACATGATGATTGGATTGCTATGACATGTGTTTGATCTCCTTCAGTTGAGATTCAGTCATTTATTGCACTCCAACTTCAGTTAGGGTTTGGTGAGTCAATTAGGGTTTTGGTCAAGTGGTTAACTGAGTGAGATTGCATGGAAAAGAGTCAGTTAAGCTAGACTCACTCACTGAATTCGAATTGTCCCTTAGGTATTCGAATTCTTCATGGAGTTAAGCTATTGCTATGCATGGAAATTGTAATCCAGTTATTTCCAATTCATGAGTATTTTGTTAATAATTCTTTGATGATTTTGATTCCTAGTTCCTAGATCATGTGCAAGAATTAATATGGTATCAGATCTTACGGTGGGACGAAGATAAATCTCTCAAAAACAAGATTTTTGACAGATTTCTCCATGAAGTGAGCAATAGCTCAAAATTCCAGCACTGCACCAGAAGCCAAGGTTTACCACTTAATACCCCAAGTAAAGAACTTGTTGATCAAGCTTGCTTGATTGACTATGCTGGGTGTGATGAAAGCCTAAATGTGCAGTCTGTCCAACCTTATGGTGCCCTTTTTGTTTTCATTTGCATGTTTTATTAGGTACAACTTCGAATGGACTCATCAATCCCTCCTCTCCTCCCATTCACAAGCTATTCGGAATGGAAGTTGAAGATGATTGTATATCTCAAGAGACAAGGTCTCTATGAGGTGTCTATTGGAATTGGAAGAGAGACTTATGAGAATGAGAATGACTGGCTAAATGACGGTGACAGAGCTTTTGGAGCAATATGTCTGGCCCTTTCTGATAGCTTGTACTTTTTTGTTGGTTCTATTGAATACCCAAGGGATCTCTGGACAAAATTGGACAGAACCTATGGCAAGAATAATGAGGATCATAATAGTACTTTGGAAATTATAGCCAGCACCACAAGAGTTCTTCACTCAAAACTCTCAGCCTCTACTCTCTCTGATGAAGTTGTTCAAGATGAAGATGAAGCAGAATCTTCTACACATTCGATTCGAATTGAAGAAAGTCTCCATGAAGTGACTCCTTCTCCTGATGCTCCAGAAGTTCATGAGATCTCTGATATCTCATCTTCTCATATTTCTGAAACATAAGAAGACATTTGAATCTATAATATTGAATAAAAATACTGCTGCGCTTCCATGCAAACATTCATCGGTGATTTTCCTTTGACTTCTATGCAAAATTTACCAGTAATTGCTTCCGAAAGTGAAGAGAAATTTGATTTTTATTCCTCTAATGTTGTTGCTGGTGTGAAAATATGTGATACCTTGGATATTTTGGAAGAAATATCAGATTACCAGAGTGATCCATTCGCTCCCCATGATCTAGATGTTCCAGCAAATTCCTGCAAGATTGCATGCACCAAAATTCAGAATTTTGAAGAAGAAGAAAACTGTGCATCTACCGTCTCGGTCGACCATAATTTTGGATTTGATATGAACCTTATTGGATCTGATATGATATTATTTGGATCTGATCTAATATTTCTTGGTTCAAAATTTCAGGTTCATAAACCTTCAGTTCTGCTTGTAGCTGTTCTCATCAATGGTGTGAAGAAACAAGTACCGCAAGTCTCCTACAAAACTGCTGCTGGGGATTTGATTTGATTTCATAGTTTTGGATCTGTTGTGAACTTATTTAGATCTGATTTACATTCTGATATGATATTATTTTTTTCATATTTTAAAATTCAAGAGCTTTCAGTCATGCTTGTAGCTTCTCTCACCAATTTTAGTGTGAAAAATCAAGTACCGCAGTTCTTCTTCAATTTTGTTGATGGGGATTTGGTGTTAGTTTCCTCTTATGAGGTTGCTTATATTTTATTTTGTACATAATTAGATATTTATGAAGCTATATCAGATTATGGATCTCAAGAATTCGCTCTCCAGAGTCCCAGGGATTCTCTACCTTTGGTCATAAGCTCATCTCCTCACAGAACTAGTAAAGAGGAAGACATTCTGCATCTGCTTGGACACTTGCTCCTAAGATTTGGGGCTGATTTTACCACTCATGTTTTTCTGTTCAGGGCTGCAACATATCAGTTTCTTTAGTGTTCCACACATGGTTCAAATCCTCAAGAACCTTTGCTCTCTCTTCAGATGATTTCAGTTGCTCTACATGGGTCTAGTTTCCACCGTGCAGTTGTTTATATTTCTGATTCAGTTGAGTGCATTGTTCTTCTTCCAAAGTGGAAGATTCCTCCAGACCTATTCATTTAGTTTGGATTTAGAGGTTCACATGCACAGTCTCAGGATGCTGCTGCATAGAAGAACCAATTCTTGATTTACTGCATAGTTTGAGGGGGGGTATTTTTCCCATGAGGTTTTTCCCCGTTTCCTTGGTTATATTAAGCAGTTACTTTATTGTACAGGGTGATCTATGGCCTTAGTTTCCAGGGCCCTAGCATTTTATGCATCTATGTTTTCTAACTCTTCATGAGTATAGCTTAAGGGGGGCTGTTGGAGACATTTACCTTCATACTCACTCCTTCGGTCAAATTGGCATAGTTAAACCACTATCCTAAGTTTAATTGACATCAATGGAGCATTAATTACCATCATCCCAGTCACTCCCATTCCTACCTACAGTCAAGGAGGCTATTTGGAGCACTACAAGGGTGATCTGTGTGACATTCATGCACCTAATTGATAACTAGTGGTTACTTTTAGTTCAACCAATCAGTTACAGTCAGTTAAGGCGCCTCCATTCATTAAATATATTATTTAATGATTATTTAATGATTATTTATTATTATTTTAATGAACTGGAGTGAACAAGGCATCTTCACCAATTTCTGATGGTCGGTTCAGCTTCAGTTAACCTCATCAGGGTTTATTGGAGTCATGCAGTACTAGCACATGATGATTGGATTGCTATGACATGTGTTTGATCTCCTTCAGTTGAGATTCAGTCATTTATTGCACTCCAACTTCAGTTAGGGTTTGGTGAGTCAATTAGGGTTTTGGTCAAGTGGTTAATTGAGTGAGATTGCATGGCAAAGAGTCAGTTAAGCTAGACTCACTCACTGAATTCGAATTGTCCCTTAGGTATTCGAATTCTTCATGGAGTTAAGCTATTGCTATGCATGGAAATTGTAATCCAATTATTTCCAATTCATGAGTATTTTGTTAATAATTCTTTGATGATTTTGATTCCTAGTTCCTAGATCATGTGCAAGAATTAATAAATACTAGCCCTCAGGAACATTTGAAATAGTGTTATGAAGCATAAAAGCATGTACCTTGTGAAGAATGGGTACATAGGTTTGTACACACTCTGGAACCTATAGCAAAGAATTGGTATGTGGAGGTCGAGCTTCACCATGGTACTGTAAGTTGGGATAACCTTGTTGATAGTTTTGTGCTTACATTTTCTATTAATGAGGATTGCCCTGTTTTGGACGCAGCTATTAGGTTGATCCCTACTAAGGTGTCTGATGATAAAGAAATAACCGAGCACCAACTTGATTGGAAAGAACCTACCGAGGCACAGTTTGTTGATGTGCCTCCGCTCATGCCTGGTGCAGCAAGATACGCATCTTTGTGGGTGTCGCAGGATAAAACCTTCCAGCAGATGATGAACTACGTGTTCACCTTCTACGCAATGAATATTTCCTATGAGATCCTGAAGACACCGCGACTTAGTAATGAGCTATTTTCTCAGTATGTGGGAGTGGCCAATTTTAGGGCTGACATGCATCATGTCTTCATCCAATCCCACGCAGATAGCAAGCACAAATGCTTGAAGTTTCCATATGTGGTGAATGAGGAAGACATCCTTACAGTAGTCAAGCAGTGGCCAGCTGAATGGATGAAGGACACAAGAACAAATCCGAGCATACCAATCCCCTCAGTGATAGATATGGGCGCAGGTCCTAGTCAGGCACCGCAAACTGACCCTCCAGCAGAAAGTGAAGAACAAGATGAGTCAGAGAAGAGTAGAAGTGACCATGGTGGAGATGATAGAGGTGATGAAGAAGAAGAAGAACTAGTCAAAACCATTTCAGACCCCATTCGCCTAGACAACTGCAAGTCTCATGAAGCAGAGGAAGTGACAAAGCCTTCGTCGAGAAAGAAAGCTAAGGCATCGAAGGGAAATAATATTGTTGAAGAGCCCACTGTGACGGTTGAAGATCTTGATCAGGCTCTGATGAAGTCCACAGAAGTCTTAACCAGCAAATGGTCAGAGTTTGTAGCTACGCACCTTGATGCACTCTCGGGCGTAGCGCAGTGAATTACAGAATTGAAGGAGTTAGCAGAAAGATTAGCGACTGGCGCTGTAGCAAGTAGTGCCCCAGCAAGCGTGCCACCAGATACGAGGAAATGGCCAGCCAGAAAAAATAGAGGACAAGTCCCAAGTGCGGCCCTCATAATAACTGGCGCAGCATCTCGATCACAGATGAGTATGACTGTTGAGATAGACTACGCCAAGTTGTCTATGTCAGAGCTACATCTATGTCAAATCACAATCATGAGCGAGATCCGAGAGCGTGATAGCTATTCACAATGGCAATTAGAAAATTCCGTGAAGCAAAGTGATATCCTCGCAGTGTAGTTGGAGGAAGCTGAGCAGAAGAAAAGGGAAGTAGAAAGAAAGCAGGCTGCACTGGTGCGAGTATTGGATGAGGCGTGTCGAAGTCTCCCTGATTTCGACATGCAGGCTGAAGAAGAACCAGAGTAGAGACTCTCCAAGATGAAAAAATATGCACAACAGTATTGCACCTTGATAGAGAAGATGAAAGTAGAGCACGAGGCTTATATTGCGGAGCTTCAACTTCGTATCATTCCAGAGAGTCCACCAGAGGTCAGGGAACAGCGTCGCAAGGATATTCAGGCCTCAACAACAAAGATCATAGATCTTGTGAGCAGTGCATCAAAGCTTCTAGATGAAAGAATCGAGGCCTGGGTGAACTTCCAGGACAATCCAAAAGTGGAAAAGATGCAAGAAACCATTAAGCAGTGACAAACAGAGTTGGAATGTAGTCAAAGCAGAAATCAAAAAATTGCCTCCTATGCAAAAGATGCTTAAGGTGAAGTAGAGCAATGACCTCTAGCAAGAAATTGAGTCCTACAAAAGAAAAGATACATTGTTAGTGAGCTCTCTACGGCCTCTCATTAACGAGGCCTTGGAGTTGAGCACTGTTGCAGATAACCAGCTCAAAGTTTTGGAGTATGATGCATTCGCACAGGAAAAGGCCAACGAAGCATCTTCAACAACATTACTGGAGATAGTGGAGAAGGAGCAAGTAGCCGAAGATATCATGTGCACACTCAACAAGCAGTTCACTATCTTCACCAATAAGATCCTCCCACCAGAAAAGCAGCAGAGTGCTCCGGGACAGGACACTGGTGAGTTTTAGGGGCATGTTGGGGAGCGAACCTTAAAGGTCCTTAATTTTGGAAACTCCACGGTTTTGGTGCGAAGCTTGTAAGCGGAGTTGAAACCTAAAATATTCTTAGGGGTGTGGGGGTTGGGTCGAACCCCCTCTTTTTTCAATTAACCCATGGTTTAAACTCATGGTTTTTAAGCCCATGGTTTAAACACATGGTATTGTAATAGTGCACTAGTATAAATAGACACTTATGTAAAGGAGAAAAGAGCTTTTTCGAAGGTTCTTGTATAATGATAATTTGATGCGAAGAAGCTAAGGCCCATTTTGGGTTTAAGGTTAAGTCCCAGCTGAGTGCACAGAGGGTCTTTGGAAGGTTAAGTCCCAGCTGAGTGTGTGGACGACCTATGCAGCTGAGTGCGCAGAGGGTCTTTGGAAGGTTAAGTCCCAACTGAGTGCATGGAAGACCTCTGCAGCTGAGTGCACAGAGGGTTTTGTAAGAAAGGATCTGCAGCTGAGTGCGCAGATCGAAGAAAGGTTCTACAGCTAAGTGCGCAGTTTTTGTATTATTGAGAAGACTTGCAACTGAGTGCACAGATCAGAACTGTTGTTTGTAAAGAGTTGAATAAAACGCAGTTCTGTGGATGTAGCACCTACACTGGGGGTGAACCACGTACATCTTGTGTTGTGGTGGTTCCTTTTTGTTTGTGTTGTTTTGTTTTATGCATTTGATAAGTAGGTGAATGATAAGTAAGATATATTGTTAAGTATTAACTTCGCTATGAATTCCCAGTTAAGGGTTAAGCAAGTAACTGTTTTTTTATCTAAACTGCGAAGTTAATTAAGTGACTGTCGAAGCTCTATGTTGTATGATTAATATTTGTTAAGGGTAAAGGTACAGTAATATCCCTCTTTTGCCTACAGGAACCTAATTCTGCGGCACCCCATAGCTGTTTCGGGTGAGACTGCAACCTGTTCACAGGTTGTTGCTAAAAGGGCCAACACTGTGGGTATTTTTGTTGGTTAAGATAATAGTATAAGAACCCGGGTCTGCCCTAAGAAACCAACATCACCTCCTCATAGAGACTTCATGTAGCCTATTTTTCCAATTCTCCAAAGCTTCTCCTAAGTCATATCTATAGGAACTAGCACTCTTCCAGATCAAATTTCCATCCAATTTTGGATTGATGTAGTCTTCTTGTAATGTAGTAACATTGTAGATTTGATCTAGGTAGTTAGCCTGTCCATCATTATATACAATTCGATGTATATTTGTCCCTCTAATAGATCAATGGGAGACACCACTCTTATTTCATTATCCTCGAATGAGAGGACCATTTTCTTGAATTTTATGATGGTTTGGTTTTCTATAGCCCAATATATGCCCATTAATGTTGGATATGGGTTTGTGTCAACAACAATATTAATGAATTTAATGTCTGCAAATGTGTATAATCCTTCAATGTTGACAGGGACTTGACTCAGTCGGCCAATGGGTAGGACCTTTTCTTGATTTGTAAGTTGCAACTAGATAGGAGACCAGTCCAAGTGTGGCCTTACCATACTTTCCCAAGTTTGTCGCGTTAAAATATTGACATTAGACCCCAGGTTTAAGATGATGTAATCCATGTCATATTTTCCTATTTGAGTAGTCATTCTTAGTTCATGGCTAGTTTTAAACTTCTTTCTCACTTGGTTAACTTTGTTTTCAGGTCGTGGCTCTATGGGTATCTCTTCTATCATTACATGTAGTTCTATAATAACATATTTATCTTGTATTAGCATTAAGCAACTTCAAAAAAAGGATTTGAGCTTACTAAAATTTTGTGGGACATTCTTTTGAAATATGCGTTGAAATCGTTCAGGCATCTCCTTTACTTCTTCTGATGTTGATGGTCCTGCTTGATCCTTAAACTCTGGTCGCACCTCCAAGAATAATTCCTTTTGTTTATGGACGTTGAATGATACCTTTTTCTGTGTCGCAGGTCATATCAGTGGTTGTAGTTGTTCTTGTGATTTATCCTGATCATCTGCTGTGGCAACCCCTCCTCGTGTTACGACATCGACATTCATATCTCTCCATTCAGGTGCAATCATATGAACATCCATGTTGGGATTTAGATTCACGTCCTATGCAGGGTAACGTCCTACAATACTCCTTGCTTTCCATTTTGTGATCAACTGAGGAAATTACTCGACATTATGGTCCTGTCCCTTACAGTATGAACATGTCTTCATAGGTTCTAAGAAATATCTGGTGTAGTGACTCGGTTTTCCAGAGTTATAGCATGTAACTTGACATCTTCCTCTACCAAATCCTCCTCCTCTACCTCTTCCTCTAAATTTTCCACCACCCCTTCCTTGCAGGTGTGGTTGTTGTGGTGGGTATTGGTTCTACTGGTAGTGTGGTTGGTAGTGATTTTGTTGTGTGTACAGTTGTTGAGGCGCGTACTGAGGTTGATACTGATTTTGGTATTGATTGGGTCGAAACTGTGCAGAATGATATGATGCTTGCGTCGATTCATCCTGAGAGAGCCCTTCAATTTTCATTAAGTAGGTATCGACAGTCTTTTCTTTCAAGAGATGCTATGCTCTGCAATATTTTTCTTCATGTCCTATTGACTTATAAAATTTACAAAATAGGTTTGTTGAGGTACTTACAACCTTTTGCAAATATATACAGTCCTTGTCGTGATGCCCTCTAGACTGACATATGTGGCACCATGGTAGCCCATGGCCATTTAATGGGTTTGGTGCACTTTCTGCATTATAGTTCATGAAGTTCAGACAACTATCCTTATTGTGCCCGTCCATTCTGCATTTCCTGCACCATAAGTCTTCTTGTGCTTCCTTACCCTTCTTGATGTCCTGTAATTGTATCAACAAATTAGGAAACTGTGATTGAATTTGCACCATTCTTGTAGCACCGTTGCCAATGGGTGAGACTTATAACTTCATTGCCAACTCTAATGCTTCCATGTGTGACTCAATCTTCTGTTGCATTGATGACCCTCAGATGTGTGGTAATAATGCAACAATAAACCAATATTTATGTTGTACATCCGACATTTGGAAGCTTACCTTGGCCATGATAGTTTTAAACCATTTTTCAAAGTGCCATACTAATTTTTCTAGTGCTTTATTTATCTCTTTGATCTTAGTAATGCACTACAATTCAAATTTAGGTTTTCTGAACTCAAAGATAATTGTAACCCAAATGTCGTCAAGTGTCTTCTGTGGCATTCTGGTCGGTACGGCACAGAACTTCATAAACCAATCCAACACATGACCTCTTAGAGTTGTGATCATCTACACCTTCCTTATGTCCGCATTATTAACTAAGCGAACCATCCTAACAGCTTCACAAAGTAACCAATGTTGTTCTGGGTGTTCTGTTCCATTCCCATTGAATGTAGGTAACTGAATATCCATCCCAACCATTGATTCAGTGTCAGGGTTCTATGGTAAAGCATCCAAAGGAGGTGAATGATTTTTCCTACTATTCCCAGTACTAGCACTATCGGTATTATCAGTCCTTTTTGGGGATGAGAATCTTGATCTTATCTCCATTGATACTCTTGGTGTAATGTGGTTGCGTCCTAATTTTGGTGTCTCTATTGGTTCTTCTGATTCCTCTTCGCCTTCCAATATCGGGCTATAGTCCTCCTCTTCATCACAATACTCTTCATATTCATGCAACTGAATTTCATGTTCACTCTCCTCGAACAGACTAGGATTCTGTCGCCCTCTTTCGGTCTTTCTTCTTTTCCTTGATCTGAATCTCCTTCCACTCCTTAGGAATCCAGCTTCTAGTTCAAGTTCTGTATTTTGAGGGAACATCTCAACTCACCGTCTACCATTTTATTAAAAAGTTCATCTACCACATAGCCTCCTTCACAGTTATGTGACTCAACTACTTAATGGAAACACACCCTTCTCATAAATGACCATCTTAATCCATGTACTGATAGATAGAAAATATCTTCGTCGGGGTCCTTGGAAAAAAATTCTTTCATCCTCACTATATGAGGTTATAGTATCTACTACAAACTCAGTGATATATATTTGCAAGATACTATCAACCCAAAATTCAATAGCTCTAGAGATGGAATTACTTACACGGTTTACCTCGCAAACCAATCGATCAATCCATTCGACGGCTTCTCTCCTTTGGAAATTTGTTTTTCTAGTCACCAATATTGACAACCACTCATGCATTATAATAGGGAATTCTGCAAAGAAGTCCTTGTGGATATCAGAATATATGTACTCGTCTAACACGATTTATTCGCTCCACTATGATCCTGTGCTCTCCTCTTGCATGAATGCTAGCATTTTTGAGTCCACTCAATATTCTATCTCTTCCTTCGTCAGGTTCCACAACATTTTCCTTGACTCAAATGATTAAGGGTCCCAACAATGGTACCATTTGTTGGCTTCTATCACCTTCCTGTCACGAACCATGGTTCAACAACACCATAATACCAACAATAAACCACAAGACATAGGCCTGACAGATTAACTCTATCAGAAACACCTACGAAGAAGGCACAGTATCACCCAAGATATCTAATGGGTAAATTATAGAACCATGTTTCCACAGTTGGCGAGGGGTTATAGTCCCTTGGCTTGTGTCCAAGGCACTCTCCGAAGGAAGCTTGGATGGTTGGACGGTTCCTATGCGACTGAACACAACTATATGTCAGCGCACACAACACGACCTTGTCCTTAACCTTAACAACTAGCTCAACGTGTGTGACACAGCTGATTCCTTAAACAAACAGGACATTGCGACTTATGTTTTAAATTTTGAAATTAACCACAAACTTGATTACGCATCCCAACAATTCTTTAATGATTATTCATTCACTGATTAACAATATGGTGCTTATGCATTCAATAGTATCTCATAAACACATAGTAAGCAAATAACAAACATTCATATCAACATTTACAACATCAATCAACCATTTAAAAACAAGAAATAGTGTGGAAACCCATCTGGGAAAAACCACCAAGGTGTTCTTCATCTGGCATGAGAAATGGATATAGCACCTTGCAGTCCGCGACTTGTAGACTCATCTTATGATATGTATTTTATGACTCGGACTTCTTTCTCTCATGCTCTCTGGTTTATTCTTCTATCTACTACTATTGATCTGCACACACCCTCGACATACTCTTCTATCTACCGTCTGCACACTCAGTTGCATATTCCTTATATTCCTAGTGGTCTGTGCACATAGCTGCAAGATTCAGAGCTCAACATCCTCCCACAACTACTTGAATCCTCTTTGAGTATTCCCTTTTGGTAAATCTAATTGAAACACAACAAAAATGATGTCCTTGGCTCTAGACAACCAGTGAATAACCAATAGTGACCCAAAACAACCAACAAAAAAGGCCAATAACAACCCCCCAATAAAATCAACCCCTATACTGAACAAGTTCTTCTTATTTATAACTTCTATCAGATGATGCAGGGTCGACTACCTACTGCTCATCAGTTACAAGTCATGATTAGCCATCTGAGGAGGTTGTCATGGACTGACATAAGGCATTATTGACCTGTCTTACAAATATTCTTCCATACGTGCATTGTCACAAGATCACGTCGCCTTTAACGGCCATGATATTCACTTGTTGCTTTCCAGCCATTATCACCTATATGCCTGTATGGTTTCCTTTCCTCCATTGCAACGATATTTATTTCGCTTGCGCTGGTCCCTTTGCTTGTCATTCTTGCGACGTAGCTTCTTTTCCTTCTACGAACTTCTTCCTTCTGTATCTTTCCTAGCCCAACATATACCAATTGTTGGAATATTATACAACACCGAGAGGGGGGCTGAATCAATATTGATGTCTTTTAACAATTAAAACCACTTTTAACCTATTCATTATTAGACATGGTCAACAAGATACAAGGAACACAATTTTTATCATGGAATCACAATTTGGAAAACCATCAACACTTTCTATTACAACAAAATTATACTTACAAAATAGTTTGTGCATTTTTCTACAGACAAGGACACTACTAAACCTTATTTACCAGAAAATACTTGAATGAGGATATGCCTCCATGATTTTATCAGCTTCTACTAAAAGGATGCTACAACACCCCATTTACAAACTAATACTGGAAGGAGCCTACGACCCCCTTCTTTATCAGTTGTTCCCGAAAGGATGCTACAACACTCTATTTATAGGCTACCATTGGAAAGAGGGTATGACCCCATAGTTTTTTAGCTGCTACTAAAAGGATTATACAACACTCTATTTACCAGCTACCACTTGAAGGAGGCTAAGAACCGTTATATTTATCATCTCCTACTGAAAGGATGCTACGACACCCAGTTTACTAGCTACCACTAGAAGGAGACTACAACCCCCTTACTGGAATGTACCCTTCACTAGCACCACCTTTCCACCGTAATATCTCTTTTATCAAAACTTGCATATATTCTTATGTCTTCAATCCTCTCACTAGTTTTCTTATCACTTCCTTGGTTTTTGTTGTAACCCACTTAGAACTAAAAGCATTTTATGTTGGGAAAAGACATTACTTTAAAATTTATTGTAAAGTTGTATGTCATTGACCAAGGATGGTCAAAGATGACTGTAATTGAATATTTTATTATTTAATAATTAAACTAAGAGACAACTATCCAAAGAATATCATGTAATATTGTTCACTGACCCACTAGCAGGAATGATCTGGTGTACAAGGAAAAAATGACAAATGGAAGCAACACCCTTCAATTTCTAGCTGATGCGGGAGGAAACTTCCCTATAGTTCTTGTCATGTTCCCAAGAAAGGAGGTACTGAGTAGGTGGATCATTAAATTACAAACTGACCCAAATACCTAGGAAATCACATATAAATACATTGAATGAGTAGGAGTATCACACCCAATTCTACAGATTAGAACCTTGTGGATTACTAGAAACTGAAAAGTTAGGCACACAAGAGGAATTCAATCAGGGGAAAGCTAAAGTGAATTGCTGGAATTTTGACTGCAAATGTGACTAATGAGTTGCAAATAGGACAAAAAAATATTCTACACAGTATGTTTGTCCTAGTGGTTCAGTGAAGAAGCTCAGGGGTCCTAAAGAAAGAAATATTGGCTGCTTTTAGGAGACGACTTGTAGGAACTGTCTTCTTTGGATGTTTGTCCACTTCGAAAGTTAACATATTCTATATTTCTCAGGTATTCATTTTATTTTTATTTATGAAAGATTTCATGAGTAAATAAAGCTTCAATTTTTTTTCGAAATAACGTAGGAAAGTTTTATTCCTGTAAATTACAACTTACGATGAATTATACTGCTTAAACAGTTTTTCATAATAGAAATGGTAGACTATCTTATATTGTAATTTAGAAACAATATCATATTTCTATATATAGCTTCACCTGGTAATAAGGAGTATACAGGGATAATAAATTATTAGCATCCCTCTATATTTTCTTATAAATTCGTACAAAAATAAAAAAGGAATTTAATAGAGCTTTCATCGTTTTCAACTGAACAATGAATTATTTTACACTTAGGGCTTTCCATAGTTAAATACAGTGAAGCAATAAATCATAATTTTATAACATGCCAAAGAAACAACATTTTTAGATTTGAAAACCCTAAGGCTTCCACCTAAGGTTTCAAGACCAATAAAATTAAAAATACATATGAATATTAATAATGTACTCACTATATTTTTCATATGTCCGAAAGGCTTGAAGTTATTGAAATACAAATTTAGGGTTAGCATTTTTACAAAATAACAAAGTGGTAGATTCGATTTCAACCGTAATACCAAAAAAACTTCCCTATTTAATGATTTTAAAAATCGGTCGAGGGTTTGAGGCCTATAAGGCTAAAATTTCCAAGAAACTTATAAAATAACTGAAACCTACAACAAAAGCACCCTATGTCCAACTTGGCATCAATGGAAAATAGGTCATAACAAGTCTAAAAACCGAATTAGGTTGTAACATTTTAAAAACCAAAATGGGATGTATTTATTTTAAAAATAGAATGACATTCCTTTCAACATAGATGCAATAGTCGTAACCCAACAAACAATTTCTTTCACATAATAATAAATAAAATATCATTGACACGAGGCAGTTTTGAAAGCTATAAATGATTTAAACAACATACACAGTAATATTACTAAACAATACACACAGTAATATTAATAAATAATATACATAGTAATACTAACAAACATTATACAAATTATAGAGTAGAACCGAGAGATTCAAAGGTTTACAAAAAACAAAAGCAAAATATCGTAACTATATTTCCTTCAAACATTGCTAAAATTTATACTAAAAGTTTCAAATGAGTGAAATGAAACTTCCCATAGACTCCACGGTATGTAAACAAAGGGGATTTAAAAATATTAACTCTAAATAAAACCTACCCTAGCCCGAAGGCCTAAAAACAACTTATATTTATGCGTTGAACGCTGTAGACTAGAGTGTTTACCATCAAGAAGAAGGGGCTCATATTAAACCCTTCTATTTCCCATACAAATCCAAACAAGAAAAGAAAACCTTGTTCTATCTTTTCTTTAGCATTCACACCATAGACCATAGGGTTCAAGTATTTTAGGTCTTACCATGACCCTTTGATGCCATAGCTCACTCTTTCGAACCAACATCAACAAATGCAACCATCGAGACCTCCTTCTAGATAAGCAATGGATGGATGTTAAAATTTTGAAGTTTTTCTTTATAATTTATAACTACATTAAAATTGAAAACAAAAAATAACAAAGAAACAATTTACCCTCAGATCGAAATCTTAGTGAAAGAAATGGTCGTGACATTTCTGCGAGGAAACCTGTGGGAACATGTCAAAGAGGAAACCTATGGATGGTCGAATGTATTTTATTTCCAATGATGGAAGGCTCAAGAGCCCTCAGCTCTCCTCATCAACACAATAAAATAGAGCAACTTACCCTTTGTCTTTTTTTTAGGATTTTACACCTCATACAGTTGGTTGGTATCACAAGCCTTCACATGGGTGTTTTTAATTTTTCACCTACCTCCACTTATATTTTGATTTGATACCCACTCCCTATAGTTTTTAAATGAACACTTTGTTTCCCCTTAGCCATATTAGTATCACCTTGGTGCTTGGCTTGTTATTTGTTTGGAATGCATACAGAATAAGGGTTTGACTATATGTTTCTTTGTGGAACATTGGTTGATACCTAAGTTGAGCTCATCTTAACTTTTGAAACTTAGACAGCACAGTGGTGTGAGATCAACATAGTACTTGGAATGCAAGGGGGATGATACTTCACCAGAGAAACCTGAAATAATACAAGGTTTAGAAATGTATTAGCTTGCATAAGCTAAGTCATACCTATAACCTCATAACCCTTTCATTCAAAATAGGGTTTGTAAGCAAAGGAATTAAAATATTAAAACATGGTGAATCCATTCCTATGGAAATACAAGATAAGAACAAGAACTATAAATTACGACAAGGCATGCATGACACAATAACTTTTGAAACAAGTAAATTTATCATACGACTTAAAGTATGTATACCAGTATAGTGTTATATGATTCATAAATGGAGTTTTCATATTCAAGTTGTTATGTATTTAGTTTTAGAGAATTTTTGTTATACGCTAAGTCCTAGGTTGAAAATGGAATGTAGGGTTTATATTAATTCTTTATGTTAAACGATATTAGTTCTTATATTGATCTAATTACTCTATAATATTTGTTTTTGTTTGTTTGTAATTTTGGAGTTGTTGTATGGTGATATCATAGCACAGATTTCAAACACTAGGACTAAAGTTTGGCTCAAGTCGCATGTTCAATACAAAAAAAGGAAAACAAAATATTGACTTATGTTTAAAACTTGTTTCTATATAGAAATATAAAACATTATTTGCAGGAAATGGAAGGAGTAGAGGCATCTTCTGAGGATCGATCACATCATAATGAACAAAATAATTTAGATAATGTATACGTTGAATTAAATAATCAACCATATGAATTACTTCAAACTATAAAATACTTAAACAATGAAATTCATAATTTTAAGGAAGATAATGGAAGAATCGTAAGGACACAGGAAGAATTAAATCAAATATTGTTGGATAAATTACATAATGAAGGAAAGGATAAAAGAAAAGAACAAGAATATGAATATGAAACTATATCCTACAAGCATAAAGGTAAAAATTTAAAATTATCTCATAATGAAAGTATTCCTTTATCGCAAATTAATGTTAGGTCACACAGAGAGAAACATAAATATTCCACTTAAAGTAGTGGTAATGAAAAAAACCCTAAAGAAAGAAAAAATAAACCTTACAAAGAAATTGAAGGAGAGTGTAAGAAGATAAAACCCCATATGTTTAATGGTGAGTGAGAAAAAGGAGAAGAAGTTGAGGCATGGCTCTCAGGGATGAAAAAATATTACTCAGATAGGCTGAAAGTTATAATGGCTATGTACAACTTAACTGGAAAAGCTGATATATGGTGGCATGATATAAAAAGAGGGAAAATAATTGGAGAAAAGTATGCAACTTGGAGGACTTTTAAGAAATAATTTAAGAGAATTTTTTTGTCTCAACAATATTATGAAGAAATGGATAAGGAATTTTACGATCTTAAGCTATGTTCAATGTCTATGAAGGAACTAAAAATTAATTTATTTATTTTATTACGATATGTACTTTATATGATCGATGAAAATGATAAGATATAGAGGTTTCTCAGTTTCTTACATTTTAACTTCAAGGCCAGAATTGAATATGACAATTAAAATGTTATATTTTTTTCATTTAAGCAATATGATATTAGGATCTTCTCTGAGAGAATAACATGCACAAAAAGCAATCACAAGAGAGAATAGAGACAAAATTTTTCCTCTGGGAAACCATAAAGGAAAAAACCCCGCAACTTCCTAAGAGAGAGAATGAGAACCAATGGCATTAGTAAAACCCAAACACAAAAGGATGATCTCCAACAACTGTTCTCTCTCTCATTTGAGCGATATTCTTCTCTCTCACCTATGCACTATAGCTGGGTGAGTGTGTGTTTGAAATAGAGAGTCTCACTCTCTATTTATACTAGTTTCTTACTTGACAATCACTTACCAAGGCTGACTTCTTTAGGAGAGTCTAATAACCCTAGTGCCTCACAACTGTGGGGACTTTCCCCCCTGATATACTCTGAGGGTTAACCTGTATGAATTTACATGAATTGATTACATTAATGATTCTTTCCATAGGAACATCGGGGACCAATGAACTACAATATATAAAATATACAAGTGAATACATTCCGAAGTTACAAATACATCACCACTCCCTCTTAACTAGGAAGGTATTCTCTTGACACAATTCATCATCACAAGTCTTCATCACTGGATCAATTCTGGATCATCATCAGTAGATCATCATCAAATTTGGATCATTATCAAGGTTGGATCATCACTGGATCATCATCATCATCACTGCTTTCACTATCTTGATCAAATGGTGTTATCTCTCAATTCTTCTTGTCGTAGGAATTTCTACAGAGCTAGCCCCTTTTCATGCTGGTTGTAGGCCTAGCCTTCGTGTAGGTCTTCATATTCTTCATCACATATATCTGACCATGGGAGGAACACATACAACATCCATGCTAGTAAGGCCCTCCCAACACTTATGTCTGACCATGGGAGGAACACATCTAGCATCCATGTCAGAAAGGCATGCCCAACACTCATATCCATCGGCATGGTAGGACATACCATCTACCATCTGAGGAAAGGACTAGTACTTACATCCACTGGCATGATAGGACACACCATCTATCATCTAGGGAAAGTCCCAACACTTACATCTACTATCATGATAGAGCACACCATATATAATCCAAGGAAAGTCCCATCACTTGCATCTACTGGAATGATAGGACACACCATCTATAATCTAGATAGGGGCTCAGCACTTACATCCACTGGCATGGTAGGGAAAACCATATACCATCCAAGGAAAGGATCAGCACTTACATCTACTAGAATGGTAGGAAACACCATATACCATCCAAGGAAAGGCTTTGCACTTACATCTACTATCATGATAGGACACACCATCTATCATCCAAGGAAAGGATCTGCACTTACATCTGACCATGGGAGGAACCAATCCGACCACCATGTTAAAAGGGTTCCACACTTAGATCCGGCCATAGGAGGAACCAATCCTACCATTGTGTCAGAATGGATCCACACTTACATCTGAACATGGGAGTAACCAATCCTACCACCATGTCAAAAGGGCTCCACACTTACATCCAAGCATGGGAGGCCCTTCCTACCACCATGTCAGAAGGGATCTCCACTTACATATTACCATGCAAGGCCCCACCTACCACCATGTCAGAAGGGCTCTCCACTTACATATGACCATGCAAGGCCCCACCTACCACCATGTCAGAAGGTATCACAAACTCATCACTTCCCCTTGCAAGAAACCTTGATATGGAGAACACCAAGCTTCTCCCTCAAGTACGCAAACTTCACTCTGGCTAATGGCTTATTCAACACATCATCTATCTGCTTGTCCGTTGCAACATAATGGAGCTCCACTGCTCCTCTCTGCACCATATCATTGATATAGTGATATTTGATCTTGATATGCTTCGACTTGCCATGGAACACCGAGTTCTTTGACAAATTCACACAACTCTAGTTGTCGCAATATATACAAGTAGCATTAATTTAGAGATCAAGCAAACCATATAGTATCTTACTTAGCCACACTGCCTCACAACTAGCTAAACAAGCCGTGACATACTCTACTTCGGCTTTACTCAGTGCTACGAAGGAATTCTTCCTACTAAACCAAGATATCACACTTGATCCCATACTAAAGCAGCACCCCAAAGTTCTCTTTTTATCAATGGCACTTCCTGCCCAATCTGAATTCACATAACCCTCCAGGTCAATCTTCTGATTCACCTCATACTTGAGTCCATAATCAACTGTACCCTTTAGGTACCTTAGATTATGCGTTGCAACAATAAGGTGAACATGTCTCAGATCTGTTAGGAAATGGCTCAATTTGTTCATAGCAAATAAAATATATGGTCTCGTATTCGTCAGGTACATCAAGGACCCAATCATCTGACGATACATCATAACATCAACTGAATATGATGAAACATCACTAAATAGATTCATTTTCGATGCAATAGGTGTGGTCATGGAATTGAAGTCCATCATCTAGATCCTCTTTAGGATCTATACTGCATACTTCCCTTGTTCCAAGGATATTCCATCTGTATTCTGCCATACCTCCAAGCCTAGAAAGTAGTGCATCATACCCAAGTCCTTAATCTCAAACTCGACAGGAAGCTTCCTCTTCATGTCAGCAATCAACCCATCCTCACCTCTTACAAACATGTGATCTACATATAGTAGGAGTATCACTACGTTCCATTCTTCAACCTTGTAGTAAAGGTTGGAATCCTCTTTACTCTTGGTAAATCCCAAACTAGTCAAGAAGCTGTCAATTTGATCGTACTATGTCCTTGGTGCCTATTTCAAACCGTACAGGGCTTTCTTCAATTTACACACGTGATTTTTCCTATCATGTTTCTCAAAACCAAGTGAATTCTACACATTCACTTCCTCTTCTACTACATAATTCAAGAAAGCAATCTTGACATCCATCTGGTGTATCTTCCATTTCATTACTACAGCCAAAGAAAGTACTGATCTGATGGAAGTGTATCTATCTGCAGGTGCAAAAGTTTCTTCATAATCTATCCCTTTTTTATGGAAGAATCCATGAGCCACAAATATTGCTTTATATTTCTCTATGCTTCCATCTGTAGCATGACTGATCTTGTAGATCCACTTTGAAGTCACAACAAACTTCGCCTATGGTGTTGGGACAACATCCCAAATATCATTCTTCTTGATCGACTAATACTCCTTCCATTATTTCTTCTCTGTCGCTTCTTCAAAGTTCGAAGGTTCTTTATCAATGATGTCACATAATAGGGATACATAATTGGAGTAGGACCTAGTTCTTTTTCTTTCTCTGTGCATTGCTTCTAGAGCCCCATATCTTTCTGCACCTTCGAGATCCTCTCGTACCCATGTAGGTTTCCTCTTGTGAGGATTCTTCTCCTGGGGTGGATCTACAGGTTCCTAGGGTTCTTCTATTTCTCAATCTTCATCTTGATTTGCATCGTTCATAGCTGTATCTTGAATTCTAGGTGCTTATACTTCTTCAGGGTCTTCAATACGTTTCTTTCTTGATTGTTTGTAAGCTAAGTCTTTGTCAAATGTTATGTCTCTATTAATGTCAATCTTCTTGAATGCTGGGAAGTATATTCTGTTAGCGTTCGATATTTCACTATATCACACAAATATACCCTTCTTCCCTGAAGGATCTAACTTGTCCTGTTTTCTTTTGGGATGTGTATGTACACTGGAAAATCAAATATTTTGAGATGGATCACTTCTGGTTTCCTGCCAGAAAATACTTCTTCAAGTGTTTTTTTTGCGAGTACTCTATCTGGAGTATAGTTCTGTACATACACATCTATGCTAGTAGCTTCTTCCCGTAGATGCAAGGGAAGATATTGCTCATGAAAAATTTCCCTTGCAGCTTCCATGATCATTCTATTCCTTCTTTCTACAACCCCATTCTATTGTGGATTATATGGAGTGGTCAACTCCCTCTTAATCCTTGAATCTCTGCATAATTCTTTGAATTCATTTGATGTGAGTTCTCCACCATTGTCTGATCGAAAGTTCTTGATTTTCTTTTATGTTTGGTTCTCAGTGGAAGATTTGAATTATTTGAACTTATTGAATACTTCATCTTTGTTCTTCAAGAACTATATCCATGTCTTCCTAGAAAAATCATCAATAAAAGAAATTTAGTATACATACCCACTCAATGAACTAGATGACATTGGAAGACATACATAGAAGTGGATGATTTCCAAGATTCCTTTTTCCTTGCTCTCACTACTTGGAAACGTATTTTTTATGTTCTTTCCTTTCGCACATCCTTTGCAAACACCTTCATGCTTTTCTTGTATTTCTAGAAGGCCTTCAACATCTTTGATTGCAAGTAGTAGTTCCCTATAGTGCACACGTGCAAGCCTTATATGCCAAAGTTCATTTGGCTCTACTAAGTCATGGACCAAGTCTTGTTCTTGTTGGCCCTTTAGCCTGTATAAGCCTTCCTTTTTTTCTCCAATCACTACTACATCATCTATAGTCTTTCCCTCTGGACACATAAGGACTTGGCCATATACAAATTCAACCCTTATGCATTTTACATCCAATGCATATATAGAGAGGATATTCTTCTTTAGTCCTCGTATAAACACGACATCCTGCATCTTCATAAACTTTCCAGAGTCTAGCTTATAGGAGGATTCACTACTACCTTTTATTGGATATTGGTAGTCATCCCCAAGTTTCACCTTCTAAGGTGACTCATGCTCGGACAATTTCACAAAGGATTCTTTGAATTTCATCATATGCTTGGAATCCCCACTGTCTATAAGAAAATCATTACTTCCATGTGTTAAATTTCCCATCACAGTAAAAATCAGAACATATTCTTCATCACTTTCTTGTTTGATTCTCTTTATGGAAGGTTCATCATCCTCTATAGTGTGAGCATGATGTCTTCTCTTATTTCCCTTCTTCTTGTGAGAGTTACTCTTATTTCTAGGACAATCTCTCGCATAGTGTCCTCACACATCACAAGTAAAACATCTAAGTTTAGATAGATCTCTATTAGATCTTCCAGGGTTATCTTTCTGGTGAGAATTCTTAGCTTTTGGATGATGATAGTCCTATATGCTATTTTTGGAGTGTAAAATGAGAGCTTGATCTTCACTTCCCATCTTTTCTTCTCGGGATACTATTTGAGCTTCTTCTTGTGAGCATTCCTCCCATGGTCTACTAAAGGTGGCTAGATTTCTTATAGCACAAATACCTTGAATGAAGAAGTCCCATGACCCAGAAAGACCATCCAAGGTGGTCATCACAATATCTGCATTCTCCACTTCTTCATTTACTACTTTAAGTTGTTGTTTGATCTGGGAGACCCTTGTAAAGTATGACTGTATGGTCTCTACATTCTGCATCTTCACATTCTTCAATTGATTTCTCAAAGTCATCTTCTGATATATGTTATTCCCTTCAAATAGCTTGGTCAATCCATCAAACATCTATTTAGTTGTATTTAGGGAGGACACCTATGGTATGAGGTGATCCTTGATTGAATCAACAATAATCCTACTATCCTTGATCAATTTATTCTTTTGTAAGGCCTTATCCTCATCTCCCTTTGGAACCAGAACCTCTCCACTGATGTAGGAGTCTAATTCATTTTCTTCAAGAACTAGTGAGATCCTATACTTCCATGCTCGGAAATTATCAACCCCCTCAAGCTTTTCATCAATATTGGTGTAATGAGACATCTTAACTAAGAACATCAAATTGAAATACAAAAGATTTAGATATTATCAATTTGAGAAGCTAAAAAATGGATCTGGAGCTGATCTTCTGCAGTGATGGTTTTTTGGTTCCGGGGAAAATTAGGGTTTTACTTTCCCAGAGTTATACTCAACCAAAAAATTTGATCTTGGTATCTAAACTTTGATTTTTAGGAGGAGATCAATTCTTTGTTGGGCTCACTCAAAAAAACCTCTTTAGTGAAAATCCCTAATTTCTCGATGGAGTGGCAGCTCAAAAACTGAAAGTACTAAGAATCAGATTCTACTTGGACAGAGAGATGTGCCATATAATGTAGATTCAACCTAGCCTTCTTGATGTATTTGTAACTTTGGAATGTATTCATCTATGTATATTATGTATTGTAACCCGATGTTTATTCCGGGATGTATCTATAATGTAATTGAGTCATATAGTCATGCCCTAATGTTTCGATCGGGAGGATCAATAATGTAAACAAGTCATGTCAAGTCATAGTGAGTAACCCTCCGATTGTCCAAGGGTTAAAGTCCCCACAGTTCCGGGGCACTAGGGTTATTAGACTCTCCTAGTAGAGGTCGGCCCTAGTAGGGTTTTAGTCATGTCGGGATTAGTATAAATAGAGAACCGGGGTCTCTATTTATCACACAACTCATCCACACTCAAGTGTAGCACATAGTTGAAGAAGAATAAGACATTAGCGCTAGTCAAGAAGAAGATTATTGATGTTAGGAGATCACTTACTGTTTTGGGGATTTTACTGTTTTGGTGCTGATTCTATCTCTAAGGAAGTTGCGGGGTTTTCTCCTTTATGGTTTCCCTGAGGAAAAACAATGTGTTCATTGTCTCTTGTGTTTGATTGCTGTACTTGTTATTCTCTCAGTTAAAGATCCTAATAATGCTAGCTTAATGTTGAAAAACTAACATGGGATCAAAGCTAACCTGAGAAGAAGACACTATGTAGCTGCGAGAACTAGGGCTTCCTAGTTTATGGATATTCCTCCACAAATTTTCAGCAAAAGTAAGGTTCAATAACTCTCCTCCTTAGGGCGCATCTTTCTGTCGAAGCAGATTCCAATTCTGAGGTTTTTTCAGTTTTGGACCTGTCACTACTATCAGAAATTAGGGATTTTCATAGAAGAGGAATTTTTTAGTGAGCCCAGACCTGGATTGATATGCTCCCCAAAATCGAAGTTATGTACAAATTT
Organism: Pseudotsuga menziesii; assembly: GCA_001517045.1. Lineage (NCBI taxonomy): Eukaryota > Viridiplantae > Streptophyta > Pinopsida > Pinales > Pinaceae > Pseudotsuga > Pseudotsuga menziesii. Next base: position 23,493 of record LPNX010058032.1, on the reverse strand, counting down.
CAAGGCATTTGGGTAGACAGAACTTCAGAAAAGCAAAACCCTAATTTGCTCCTGAACCAGCTCTGCAGGATTTCAGCTCAAGTTTCAGATCCGACATCTTGAACCTGGTAAGATCTAAAATATTTTGTATTTCCATTTGAGGTTCTCATTTAAGATTTCTCATCATACCAAGCTTAATGAAAAGCTTGAGGGAGCTGAAAACTTCCGATCCTGGAAGTATAGGATCTCCTTGGTCTTGGAAGAAAGTGAATTAGACTCCTACATTCATGAGGAGGTTCCAATTCTAGAGGGAGATGAGAAAAAGGCCTTACATAAGAAGAAGATGGTTATGGAAAAGAGGATCATTGCTAATTCTATCAAGGATCACCTTATCCCATAGGTGTCCTCTCTCAAGACACCAAAAGCTATGTTTGATGCCCTAACCAAGTTGTTTGAAGGGAAGAACATAAACCAGAAGATGACTATGAGGAATCAACTGAAGAATGTGAAGATTCAGAATGTAGAGACTATCCATTCCTACTTCACAAGGGTTTCTCAGATCAAGGAACAATTAGAAGCTATTGATGAAGAAGTGGAAAATGCAGAGATTGTAATGACTACTTTAAATGGCCTTCCTAGGTCATGGGATGCCTTCATTCAAGGAATCTGTGCTAGAAAGAAGTTAGTCAAATTCAGCAGACTATGGGAAGAATGTTCTCAAGAAGAAGCATGAATAGAATCCCAAGAAGACAAGATGGGAAGTGAGGATAAAGCCCTCACAGTTCACTCCAAGAAAGGTAGAAGAGGTACTCATCACTCCATAGGTAAGAATCCTCATCATAGAGATAATATTAGAAAGAACATGTCTAGATCAATATGTTATACATGTGATGAGGTATGGAACTTTGAAAAATATTGTCCTAAGAACAATATTCACTCTCATAAGAATAAGGGGAACAAAAGAAGACATCATGCTCATGTTGCAGAGGATGATGAACCATCCAAGAAGAGATATAGACATGAAAGTGAAGACTCTTCAAGCGAGGATGAATATGTTTTGATTTCCACTCTCATAGGTAACATTACTCATGGTAGTGATGATTGGCTTATAGACAGTGGAGCTTCCAAACATATGACTAGATTCAAGGAATCCTTTGTGAGACTGTCAGAACATGAATCACATCACAAGGTGAAACTAGGAGATGACTACCAATATCCAATAAAAGGTAGAGGGGAATCTTCATATAAACTAGACTCTGGTAAGTCTCTAACAATGAAAGAAGTATTGTTTGTTCCAGGACTCAATAAGAACCTTCTCTCCATATCAGCATTGGATGCAAAAGGAATGCGGGTTGCATTCATAGATGGTCAAGTCATCATGTGGCCTAGAGGAAAGACTATCGATGATGCGGTAGTGATTGGAGAACAAGAAGGAGGATTGTACAAATTGAAGGGCCATCCAGTACAAGCAGTTGTCCATGATACAGTAGAGCCAAGTGAACTTTGGCATAGAAGGCTTGCACATGTGCATTACAGAGCACTACCTATTGCAAGCAAAGCTGTTGAAGGTCTTCCAGAAATCCAAGCAAAACATGATGGGGTCTGCAAAGGATGTGCGAAGGGAAAGAACAAAAAGAATACATTTCCAAGGAGCAAAAGAAAATCCAAAGACACACTAGAAATCATCCACTCCGATGTATGCGGTTTTATGTCATAAAAATCACTAAGAGGGTATGCATACTATGTTTCTTTTATTGATGATTTTTCTAGAAAAACATGGGTTTACTTCATGAAGAATAAAGACGAAGTATTCAGTAAGTTCAAGGAATTCAAAGCCTTGATCGAGAACCATACTGAAAAGAATATTAAGACTTTTCGATCAAATAATGGGGGAGAATTCACTTTGAATGAATTCAAAGAGCTATGCAAAGAAGAAGGGACTAAGAGGGAGTTGTCCACTCCTTATAATCCACAACATAATGGGATTGTGGAATGAAAGAATAGAACCATCATGGAAGCTCCTAGAGCCATGCTCCATGATCAAGATCTTCCTATGCATCTTTGGGCTGAAGCTGCTAGAACAATGATGTATGTACAAAACTGTACTCTGCATAGAGTACTCAAAAACAAGACTCCTAAAGAAGTCTTCTCCAGCAAGAAACCAGAAGTTAGCCATCTCAGAATATTCGGCTGTCCTGTGTACATACACATCCCAAAGGAGAAAAGGACAAAATTAGATCCTTCAGGAAACAAGGGTATATTCGTGGGATACTCTGAAAGCTTGAAGGCTTACAGAATCTATTTCCCAGGATACAAGAAGATTGACATCAGCAAGGATGTGACATTTGATGAAGACACAGCTTACAACAAATCCAAAAAGAAACCTGCTGAAGAACCTGAAGAAGTGGAAGCAAAAGCACCCAAAATTCATGATACAACCATGAATGAAGAAGCTCAAGAAGAAGATCAAGAATTTGAAGAACGACAAAGACCTATAGATCCACCTCTGGAGAATAATCCTCATAAGAGGAAACCTGCTTGGGTACGAGAATGTATCCAAGGTGCAGAAAGATATGGGGCTCTAGAAGAGAATCACAGAGAAAGAAAAAGGACCAGATCCTGCTTCGGGTATGTAGCTTTATTATGTGATTTCATTGATAAAGAACCTTCTAGTTATGAAGAAGAGGTAGAATAGAAAGAATGGAAGGATGCTATGATCAAAGAATACCAATCAATCATGAAGAATGATGTTTGAGATGTTGTCCCAAGACAAGAAGGGAAGTCAGTTGTAACTTCCAAATGGATCTACAAGATCAAGCATGCTACAGATGGTAGAATTGAGAAATATAAAGCAATATTTGTACCTCAGGGTTTCTCTCAGAAAGAAGGAATATACTATGAAGAAACATTTTCACCTGTATCCAGATACACTTCCATCAGATCAGTACTTGATCTGGCTGGAGTGATGAAATGGAAGATACACCAGATGGATGTCAAGACCACTTTCTTGAATGGTGTAGTGGAAGAGGAAGTCTATGTAGAACAGCCACTCAGCTTTGAGACACATGACATAGAGTCTCATGTATGTAGATTGAAGAAAGACCTGTACGGTTTGAAACAGGCACCCAGGACCTGGTATGATAGAATTGATAGCTTTCTATCCAGTTTGGGATTTACCAAGAGTAAAGCAGATTGAAACCTTTACTACAAGGTTGAAGACGACAACCCTGTAATGCTTCTACTATATGTAGATGATATATTTGTGATAGGTACAGATAGGTTGATTGTTGACACGAAAAGAAAGCTTGCTACTAAGTTTGAGATGAAGGACTTGGGGATGATGCATTACTTTCTAGGTATGGAAGTGTGGAAGAGTATGGATGGAATCTTCCTTGGACAAGGGAAGTATGTAGTAGAAATCCTAAAGAGGTTTGGGATGATGGACTGCAAGAATATGGCCACACCTATGGCATCAAACTTGAAGCTATTGAGTGATGCTTCATCAGATTCGGTTGATGCTACAATGTATCATTAGATGATTGGGTCATTGATGTACCTGAAGAAAACAAGACCGGATATTTGCTTTGCTGTGAACACCCTGAGCCAGTTCCTGACAGATCCAAGACATGTTCACTTGATTGCTTCAAAGCATATTCTAAGGTACCTGAAGGGTACAGTTGATTATGGGCTCAAGTACGATGCAAATCAAAAGATTAACCTGGAGGGCTATGTTGATTCAGATTGGGTAGGCAGTGCCATCAATAGGAAGAGCACTTCAGGGTGTTGCTTCAGTATGGGGTCAGGTGTGATCTTTTGGTTTAGTAGGAATAAATCCTGTGTGGCATTGAGTACAGCTGAGGTAGAGTATGTCATAGCTTGTTCAGCTAGTTGTGAAGCAGTATGGCTCAGAAAGCTTCTATATGATTTATTTGATCTCCAGTTGGATGCTACTTGTATACATTGTGACAACTAGAGTTGCATGAAGTTGTCAGAGAATCTAGTGTTCCATGACAAGTCAAAGCATATCGAGATCAAGTACAACTATATCAGGGATATGGTGTAGAGAGGAGCAGTGAAGCTCCAGTATGTTGCAACGGAGGAACAAATAGCTGATGTATTGATGAAGCCATTGGCTAGGGTGAAGTTTGAGTACTTCAAGGAGAAGATTGGTGTTCTCCAGATAGAGGTTTCCTCCAAGGGAAAGTGATGAGTCCCACAGCCATTCTGACATGGTGAGAGGATTAGTTCCTTCCATGGTCAGATGTAAGGGATGAACCATTCTATCATAGTGAGAGGATTGCTTCCTTCCATGTCAGATATGAGTGTTAGCCATTCTGTTGAGTAGGACAGATGTAAGGGCAATTGCCATTCTTTGAATGGAGCTTCCTGGTGAGGTACTAGGAACACTCAGTCTAGGACCGAGTAGCCATTCTGATGTGATAGAGGGATGTGTTCCCACTTGATCAGATGTAAGGGCTAAACCATTCTGTCATGGATAAAGGATTAAATTCCTTCCATGTCAGATGTGAGTGTTGTCCATTCCAACAAGAAAGTCGGATGTAAGGGAAACTGCCATTCTCTAGGAGAATGGAGGCACCTGGTCAGTTAACAGGTAGCTCAGTCGAGGAGGACTGGGGGCCATTCTGATATGACTATAGCATTGGCTCCTACAATATTAGATGTAAGTGTAGACCCCTTCCATCATTATGAGCAGGATGTGTTCCCTCCTGGGTGGATGTAAGTGCAGGCCCTTTCATCATTGTGGTGGGATGTGTTCCAGCCTAGGTGAATGTAAGTGCAGAAAGCTTTCATCATTGTGGTAGGATTTGTTTCGGCCTAGGTGAGAGTCATTCATCATTGTGGTAGGATGTGTTGTGGCCTGGGTGAAGGTGTGGAAATATTTCATCATTTTGGTAGGATGTGTTCTAGCCTGGGTGAGAGTCATTTATCATTGTTGTAGGATGTGTTTCGGCCTGGGTGAATGTGTGGAAATTTTTCATCATTGTGGTAGGATGTGTTTTGGCATGGGTGAGAGTCATTCATCATTGTGGTAGGATGTGTTCCCGCCTGGATGGATGTGAGTACTATGCCTTTCTGACGAGTAGGTCAGATATAAGTGCTGAAGAAGACCTACGTGGATGATAGGCCTACAACCATCATGAAAAAGGGCTGGCTCTGTAGAACTTCATGTGACGAGAAGAATCATGAGATAGCACTAGAGATGATCCATATCGGGTGATGATTGAGATCCAGTGATGATCTAGATCGAGTGATGATCGAGGTCCAGTGATGATGATCAAGACCCAGTGATGATAGCCAGTGATGAGCCAAATTGAGAGATGATCCAGATCCAGTGATTATGCCTCATGATGAACTAGATTGAGAGATGATCCATATCCAATGATGATGTCCCATGATGATCCAGATCCGATGACTTGAAGATGAAGATGACTTCAAGACTCAGAAGAATTGAGATGTAGATGACGAGCTGATCTAGTTGATGTAGAGAAGAAGACCAGTGTTGAAAATTGTGTCGAAAGAATACCTTCCTAGTTAAGAGGGAGTGCTGATGTATTTGTAACTTCAGAATTTATTCATCTATGTATCTTATGTATTGTAACCCGATTTTTATTCTGGGATGTATCTATAATGTAATTGAGTCATATTGTCATGCCCCAATGTTCCAATTGGGAGGATCAATAATGTAAACAAGTCATGTCAAGTCATAGTGAGTAACCCTATGATTGTCTAAGGGTTAAAGTCCCCGCAGTTTCAGGGCATTAGGGTTATTAGACTCTCCTAGTAGAGGTCATCCCTGGTAGGGTTTTAGTCATGTAGAGATTAGTATAAATAGAGAACTGGAGTCTCTATTTATCACACAACTCATCCACACTCAAGTGTAGTGCATAGTTGAGGAAGGAGAAGACACTGAGGCTAATCAAGAAGAAGATTACTATTGCTAGGAGATCACTTACTATTTTGGGGCTTTTACTGTTTTGGTGTTGATTCTATCTCTGAGGAAGTTGCGGGGTTTTCTCCTTTATGGTTTCCCTGAGGAAAAACACTGTGTTCATTGTCTCTTGTCTTTGATTGATGTACTTGTTATTCTCTCAGTTAAAGATCCTAATAATGCTAGCTTAATGTTGAAAAACTAACAAGCCTCCTTTTTATAATGGATTGTGGAGAGAGAGCCAAAAAGTAAGAATCCCTAGCTTCTGCAGCTGTACAATGTCTGCTTCTCAGGTTAGCTATGATACCATGTTATATTTTTATCATTTAATAAATACGATCTTAGGATCTTATCTGAGAGAATAACATGCACAACAATCAATCACAAGAGACAATAGAAACAAATATTTTCCTCGAGGAAACCATAAAGTAGAAAACCCTGCAACTTCATTAGAGATAGAATGAGCACCAATGGAAGAAATAAAACCAAAATACAAAATGATGATCTCCAACAACTATTCTCTCTCTCACTTGAGTGAGATTCTTCTCTCTCACCTATGCGCTATAGCTGGGTGAGTGTGTGTTTGAAATAGAGAGTCTCACTCTCTATTACTAGTTTCTGACTTGACAGTCACTTAACAGGCCCGACTTCTCTAGGAGAGTCTAATAACCCTAATGCCTCACAACTGTGGGGACTTTGCCCCCCGATCAACTAGGAAGGTTAACCTTTATGAATTTACATGACTTGATTACATTAATGATTCTCTCGATAGGAACATCGAGGACCAATGAAATACAATATATCAAATATATAAGTGAATACATTCCTAAGTTACAAATACATGAACACCAAAAACCATTGAGGAAGCAATGGGGAAGGATAATTTTTGTTATGAACAAAGAAGAAATAAAAGAGAAGGTGTATCTAAATGGAAGTTTAAAGGAACAAATCATTTTTAACAAAGAAGAAAAAGTTTTAATTCCAACATTAATTTCATAAATAATCCCCGAAACTATCCTAAGAACACTTATGAGGGGGAACACTTTAAAAGTAATACACAACATAATTGTACAACAAAAAAGAACATAGACATACCTAACAATCATGTTAAAAATAATGAACAAACAAAACCTGTAAAATGCTTAGAATGTTAGGGACCTCATTATATGAAGGACTATACGAAGAGGAAGAGGAATTTCAGTAATTTGCATACAATACAGGAAGAAGCAACTGTTAGTGACTTAGAAGATGAGATGACCAGTATTAATGCATCTTTGAAGAATCAACAAGCTGATCACCAAACATCTATCGTTGAAATATAAGGTATGATCAAGAGAAAACCCATTTCTATTTTTGTAGAACCAGGTGCTAGTTTAAGATATGTTTCACCTCGTATAGCATAAAGTTATAATTTTCATTTAAATAAGTTTGAAAAATATTGGCTAGTTTAGTTAGCTACAGGAACCAAGAGAAAGGTAGTTATCTATGTTGAATATTGTGAAATGTTTATGATTCAATTCAAAACTCAAGTGAAATTAAATGTATTACCTCTAAGATCATATGATTTTTTAATAGGCATGGACTTGATGGAAAAACGTAGAGAAATTTTAAATTGATTTGAGAAAACATTTACATTATTGGATGAAATGGAGAAACAATTGTAGTAAAATGAATACCTAGAAAAGTTTATGTTAGACATATGTCAACTTTACAAATGAGAAAGTCTGCACGAAAAGGTTGCAAAGTTTTGGTTGTACATGTAATGAATGATGAACACATGAATTAAGAAGATAAATTAAAATATGATGATATACCAATTTTAAAAGAATTTTCATATGTATTCCGAGAAGAGATTCTAGGATTACCTCTGGAAAGAGAATTCAATTTTACTATTGAATTAGTACCTAGAATTGTACCCAATTCAAAGGCTCCTTATCGGACGCATATCCTAGAACTTAGTGAATTAAAACTACAACTACAAGAGATAACGTATAAAAGTTACATAATACCAAGTGTATCCCCTTGGGGAGAACCTATATTATTTTTTAAAAAGAAATATGGTACATTACACTTATGTATAGATTATTGTCAGTTAAACAAGATGACAATTAAAAACATATATCCATTTCCCCGCATAGATGATCCGTTTGATCAAATACGCAGAGAAACAATATTCTCAAAATATACTTGAGATATGGATATCATCAAGTAAGAATTAAAAATGAAGCTATAGTTAAAACTACATTCAAAACTAGTTATGGGTGTTATGAGTTTGTAGTTATGCAATTTGGGCTAACGAATGCTCCAACATATTTTATATGTTTAATGAACAATATCTTAAGTAAGAATTTGGATAAATTCATAGTTTCCTTTATCGATGACATACTAATTTATTCAAAAACAAAAGAAGACCATGATGAACATCTATAGATAATATTACAAGTTTTAAGAGAATATAAATTGTACGCTAAATTCAGTAAATGTGAATTTTTTAAAGATAAAATACAATATCTGGGTGATGTGATATCCACGGAATGAATATTAGTGGATCCTGATAAAATAGGAGCAATAATGGAATGTATTGTTCCTAAGGATGTACAAGATGTATGATCGTTCATGGGGATTACAGGTTATCATCGAAAATTCATAGAAGGGTTCTTGAATATCATGAATCCCATAACATCCTTACACAAAAGGGAAAAAGACATGCATGGGATTTAAAATGTGAAGGAGGCTTTAAAAAGTTAAAAGAATTATTAACCACTACACCTATATTAAAAATAGCATATCCAAATAAGGAATTTATTGTATGCAATGAGGGCCTAGGTGGAGTATTAACGCAAGAGGGTCGTGGCATAGTATATGAATCAAGAAAGTTAAAAATACATGAAAATAATTATGCTACCTACGATTTAGAGTTGGCTTACATAATACATGCCTTGAAAATGTGGCGCCATCATCTAATCAGTAGAAGCTTTTTATTAATGTCTCATAACATAAGTTTCAAATACTTATTTGATCAACAAAATATGAACGTAAGGCACACAAGAAGGTTAGATTTCCTAGGTGAATATGATTTGGAGATCAAACATATAAAAGGAAAAGAGAATAAGGTGGTTGATGCTTTAAGAGAAAATCAAAATATGTATTTTATAGCTGCTATTGTTGATGTATTTGTAACTTCAAAATGTATTCATCTCTGTATCTTTTGTATTGTAACCCGATGTTTATTCTGGGATGTATATATTATGTATTTGAGTCATGTTGTCATGCCCCGATGTTTCGATCGAGAGGATCAATAATGTAAACAATTCATGTCAAGTCATAGTGGGTAACTCTCCGATTGTGTAAGAGTTAAAGTCCCCGCAGTTCCGGGGCACTAGGGTTATTAGACTCTCCAAGTAGAGGTCGGCCATAGTAGGGTTTTATTCATGCTGGGATTAGTATAAATAGAGATATGGGATCTCTATTTAGCACACATCACTCACACACTCAAGTGTAGCGCATAGTTGAGGAAGGAAAGACATTGGGGCTAGACAAGAAGAAGACTACTACTGTCGGGAGTGCATCTTACTATTTTGGGGTTTTACATCTTGTGTTGATTCTATCTCTGAGGAAGTTGCCAGGTTTTCTCCATTTATATTTTCCCCTATCAAAAACACTGTGTTCATTGTCTCTTGTGTTTGATTGTTGTACTTGTTATTCTCTCAGTAAAGATCCTAACTTAATGCTAGTTTAATGTTGAAAAACTAACATGGTATCAGAGCTAACCTGAGAAGAAGACACTGTGCAGCTGTGAGAGCTAGGGCTTCCTAGTTTGTGGATCTTCCTCCACAAATTTTTAGCAAAATTAAGGTGGAACAACTCTCCTCCTTAGGTCACATATTTCTGTCGAAGGAGAATCCAATTCTGAGGTTTTTCAGTTTTGGACCTGTCACTACTGTTGAAAATTAGAGATTTTCACACAAGAGGAATTTTTCAGTGAGCCCAGGCCTAGATTGATCTTCTCCCCAAAATTGAAGTTAGGGACAAATTTCAAGGCATTTGGGTGGACAGAACTCCAGAAAACCAAAACCCTAATTTGCTCCTGAACCAGCTTTGCAGGATTTCAGCTCAAAGTTTCAAATCCGACATCTTGAACCTGGTAAGATCTAAAATCTTTTGTATTTCCATTTTAGGTTATCATTTAAGATGTCTCATCATACCAAGCTTGATGAAAAGCTTGAGGGAGCTGAAAACTTCTGAGCCTAGAAGTATAGAATCTCCTTGGTCTTGGAAGAAAATGAATTAGACTCCTACATTCATGAGGAGGTTCCAGTTCCAGAGGGAGATGAGGCAAAGGCCTTACATAAGAAGAAGATGGTTATGGAAAGAGGGTCATTGTTGATTCTATTAAGGATCACCTTATCCCACAGGTGTCCTCTCTCAAGACACCTAAATCTATGTTTGATGCCCTAACCAAATTGTTTGAAGGGAAGAACATCAATCAGAAGATGACCCTGAGAAACCAACTAAAGAATGTGAAGATTCAGAATACAAAAATAATCCAGTATTACTTCACAAGAGTTTCTCAGATCAAAGGGAAACTAGAAGCAGTTGATGAAGAAGTGGAGAATGCAGAGATTGTAATGACTACATTAAATGGCCTTCCTAGGTCATGGGATTCTTTCATCCAAGGAATCTGTGCTAGGAAGAAGTTAGTCAAGTTCAGCAGACTATGGGAAGAGTTCTCTCAAGAAGAAGCTTGGATAGCAGCTCGAGAAGAGAAAATGGGAAGTGAAGACCAAGCTCTTACGGTACACTCCAAGTCAAGCAAGAGAAGATCTCATGGTTCTAGAGGTAAGCACTTTCACAAAAATACTAGAACAGATGTATCTAGGATCATATGCTATACTTGTGAAGAAGTAGGACACTATGCAAGGAATTGTCCTAACAAGCAGAAGATAGTAAAGAAGAGCAACAAAAGAAGACATCATGCTCATGCTACAGAGGATGATGAACCATCCAAGAAGAGATCCAGATATGAAAGTGAATATTTTTCAAGCGAGGATGAATATGTTCTGATATTAGCTCTCACAGTTAACATTACTCATGGTAGTGATGATTGGCTTATAGAAAGTGGGGATTCCAAACATATGACTGGATTCAAGGAATCCTTTGTTAGACTGTCAGAACATGAATCACCTCACAAGGTAAATCTAGGAGATGACTACCAATATCCAATAAAAGGTAGTGGGGAATCTTCATACAAGTTAGAGTCTGGAAAATATCTAACAATGAAAGAAGTATTGTTTGTGCCAGGACTCAAGAAGAACCTTCTCTCCATATCAGCATTAGATGCAAAAGGAATGCGGGTTGCATTCATAGATGGTCAAGTCATCATGTGGACAAAATGAAAGACTATCGATGATGCGGTGGTAATTGGAGAACAAGAAGGAGGATTATACAAATTAAAGGGCCATCCAGAACAAGCCTTGGTCCATGACACAGTAGAGCCAAGTGAACTTTGGCATAGAAGGCTTGCATATGTGCATTACATAGCACTACCTATTGCAAGCAAAGCTATTGAAGGTCTTCCAAAAATTCAAGCAAAACATGATGGGGTCTACAAATGATGTACGAAAGTAAAGAATACAAAGAAGACATTTCCAAGCAGTGAAAGCAAATCAAAAGGAATCTTGGAAATCATCCACTTCGATGTATGTGGTCCTATGTCATCTAACTCTCTAAGTGGGTATGCATATTATGTTTCTTTTATTGATGACTTTTCTAGGAAGACATGGGTTTACTTCATAAAGAACAAAGACGAAGTATTCAGTAAGTTCAAAGAATTCGAAGCCTTCATCAAAAACCATACTGAAAATAAGATCAAGACCATTCGATCAGATAATGGTGGAGAATTCACTTCAAATCAATTCAAAGAGCTAAGCAAAGAATCAGGGATTAAGAGGGAGTTGTCCACTCCTTATAATCCAAAACAGAATGGGGTTGCAGAACAAAAGAACAGAACTATCATGGAAGCTGCAAAATCAATGCTTCATGATCAAGACCTTCCTATCCATCTTTGGGTGGAAGCTGATATAACTGCGGTGTATGTACAGAACTGTACTCCACATAGAGTACTTGAGAACAAGACTCCTGAAGAAGTATTCTCCGACAAGAAACCATAATTCATCCATCTTAGAATATTCAGCTGTCTTGTGTACATCCACATTCCAAAAGAGAAGAGGAGTAAATTAGATCCTTCAGGAAAGAAGGGCATATTTGTGGGATACTCTGAAAGCTAGAAGGCTTATAGAATATATTTCCCAGGATATAAGAAGATTGACATTAGCAAGGATGTGACATTTGATGAAGACACAGCTTACAACAAATCTAGAAAGAGACCTATTGAAGAACCTGAAGAAGCAGAAGAACCCAGAATTCATGATACAACCATGAATGAAGAAACTCGAGAAGAAGATAGAGAATTTGAAGAACCACAAAGACCTGTAGATCCACCTCTGGAGAAGAATAGTCATAAGAGGAAACCCGCTTGGGTACAAGAACTTATCCAAGGTGTGGAAAGATATGGCGCTCTAGAAGAGAATCACAGAGAAAGAAAGAGGACCAGATCAAATTTCAGATATGTAGCTTTACTATGTGATTTCATTGATAAAGAACCTTCTAGTTATGAAGAAGCGACAGAAAAGAAAGAATGGAAGGATGCTATGATCGAAGAGTACCAATCGATCATGAAGAATGATGTTTGGGATGTTGTCCCAAGACTAGATGGGAAGTCAGATGTAAATTCCAAATGGATCTACAAGATCAAGCATGCTGCAGATGGTAGCATTGAAAAGTATAAGGCAAGATTTGTAGCTCGAGGTTTCTCTCAGAAAGAGGGAATAGACTATGAAGAGACCTTTGCACCTGTAGCCATATACACTTCCATTAGATCAGTACTTTCCCTGGATGCAATGATGAAATGGAAGATACACCAAATGGATGTCAATACTGCCTTCTTGAATGGTGTAGTAGAAGAGGAAGTGTATGTAGAACAGCCACTTAGTTTTGAGACACATGATAGGGAGTCTCATGTATGCAGATTGAAGAAAGCCCTGTACGGTTTGAAACAAGAACCTAGGACATGGTATGGCAGAATTGATAGATTTCTATCCAGTTTGGGCTTTACCAAGAGTAAAGCAGATTCCAACCTTTACTATAAGGTTGAAGATGGAAACCCAGTGATGCTTCTACTATATGTAGATGATCTATTTGTGACAGGTATGGATGGGTTTATTACTGATACAAAGAGAAAGGTTGCTGCCAAGTTCGAGATTAAGGACTTGGGTATGATGCATTACTTTCGAGGTATGGAGGTGTGGTAGAGTGCAGATGAAATTTTCCTTGGACAAGGGAAGTATGCAGTAGATATCCTGAAGAGGTTTGGGATGATGGACTGCAAGATTATGGCCACACCTATGGCATCGAACTTGAAGCTATTGAATGACGCTTCTTCAGAGACGGTTGATGCTATGATGTATCATCAGATGATTGGGTCATTGATGTATCTGACGAACACGAGACAAGACATTTGCTTTGCTGTGAACACCTTGAGCCAGTTCTTAACAGATCCGAGAAATGTTCACTTGATTTCTGCAAAGCATATTTTGAGGTACTTGAGGGGTACAATTGATTAGGGGCTCAAGTATGATGCAAATGAAAAGATTAACCTGGAGGTTTATGTTGATTCAGATTGGGCAGGTAGTGCCATTGATAGGAAGAGCACTTCCAGGTGTTGCTTTAGTATGGGATCAGGTGTGATCTCTTGGTTTAGCAGGAAGCAATCCCGTGTGGCACTGACTACAGCTGAAGCAGAGTATGTCGCAGCTTGTTCAGCTAGTTGTGAGGCAGTATGGCTACGGAAGCTATTGTCCGATATATTTGATCTCCAGTTGGATGCTACTTGTATACATTGTGACAACCATAGTTGTGTGAAGTTGTTAGATAATCCAGTGTTCCATGACATGTCAAAGCACATCGAGATCAAGTATAACTATATCAGGCATATGGTGCATAGGGGAGTAGTGAAGCTCCAATATGTTGTGATGGAGGAACAGATAGATGATGTATTGATGAAGCCATTGGCTAGGTTGAAGTTCGACTACTTCAGGGAGAAGCTTGTTGTTCTCTAGATAGAGGTTTCCTCCAAGGGAAAGTGATGAGTCCCATAGCCATTCTGACGAGGAGGTCAGATGTAAGGGCTGAGCCATTTTGTTCATGGCTAAAGGATTAGGTTCCTTCCATGACAGATGTGAGAGATGGACATTCTGTCGATAAGGACAAATATAAGGGCTACCACCTTTTTGACGAGCAGGTCAGATGTGAGTACTGGCCATTCTGTCGAGTAGGACAAATATAAGGGCTGCCACCTTTCTGAAGAGCAGGTCAGATGTGAGTGCTGACCATTCTGTCGAGTAGGACATATATAAGGGATACCGCCTTTCTGACGAGCAGGTCAGATGTGAGTGCTGGCCATTCTGTCAAATAGGAAAGATATAAGGGCTATTGCCTTTCTGACGAGTAGGTCAGATGTGAGTGCTGGCCATTCTATCGAGTAGGACAAATATAAGGGCTACCGCCTTTCTGACGAGTAGGTCAAATGTGTGTGTTGGCCATTCTGTCGAGTAGGATAGATATAAGGGCTACCGCCTTTCTGACGAGTAGGTTAGATGTGAGTGTTGGCCATTCTGACAAGTAGGTCAGATGTAAGGGCTACCAAAGACCTACAAGGAGGCAGGCATACACCCAGCATGAAATAAGGTTGGCTCTGTATAACTTCCTATGATGAGATAGCACACACATGATGATGACCAGGTGAGATCCAGATTTAGCTATGATCCAGATCCAGTTATGATGACTCCGAGAGATCCAAATCAAGTGATGATCCAAATCCAGCAATGATGATCCAGATCGAGAGATGATCCAGATCCAGATCTAGATCGAGTGATGATCCAGATCCAGCCTAGTAATGTTGATCCAGATCGAGAGATGATCCAGATCTAGTGATGATGTCCCATGATGATCTATATCTAGAGATGATCCAGATTCGAAGGATGATGATGAATTGAAGATGAAGATGACTTGAAGACTCAGAAGACTCAAGATGCAGATGACGAGATGATCCAGTTGATCCAGAGAAGAAGACCAGTGCTGAAAATTGTGTCGAAATAATACCTTCCTAGTTAAGAGGGAGTGTTGATGTATTTGTAACTTCAGAATGTATTCATCTATGTATCTTATTTATTGTAACCCCATGTTTATTCCAGGATGTATCTATTATGTATTTGAGTCATGTTGTCATGCCCTAATGTTTTTATCGGGAGGATCAATAATGTAAACAAGTCATCTCAAGTCAGAGTGGGTAACTCTCCTATTGTGTAAGAGTTAAAGTCCCCGCAGTTCCGGGGCACTACGGTTATTAGACTCTCCAAGTAGAGGTTAGCCATAGTAGGGTTTTAGTCATGCTGGGATTAGTATAAATAGAGATCTGGGATCTCTATTTAGCACACATCACTCACACACTCAAGTGTAGTGCATAGTTGAGGAAGGAAAGACACTAGGGCTAGACAAGAAGAAGACTACTGCTGTCGGGAGTGCATCTTACTGTTTTGGGGTTTTACATCTTGTGCTAATTCTATCTTTGAGGAAGTTGCGGGGTTTTATCCATTTATGGTTTCCCTGATAAAAAACACTGTGTTCATTGTCTCTTGTGTTTGATTGTTGTACTTGATATTCTCTCAGTAAATATCCTAACTTAATGCTAGCTTAATGTTGGAAAACTAATAGCTATTAGCAGCTATAAAATAGAATTGGACAACAAGTTTGAATATGGATTAAAAATGGATAAAAATTATCAAAATTTAAGAGAAAAAGTTACAGAAAAGGAATATGAAAATATAAAAACATATTTCAGTTTGAATGAAAAAAGGTATAATGTTGTACAAAAACAAATTATATGTACCCAATGTGGCAGAAATTAAATTGATAATCTTAAATGAAGTACATAAGATTCCTTACTCAAGACATCCTGATTACCAAAAAAATGATAACAATGCTAAGAAAATGCTTTTTCTCGTCCAATATGAAAAACAAATTGGTTGAATACATATCTAGGTGTATAGAATGCTAGTAGGTTAAAGTTGTGCATCAAGACCCAGAAAGTCTTTTGCAACCATTACCAATACCAGATTGGAAATGGGAAATTATCAGCCTTGATTTCATATAAGGACTGCCTAAAAATTAAAATAAAAAAAATGATTATGTAATGGTAGTGGTAGACAAACTTAGCAAGGAAACTCATTTTATACATGTTAAAAATACTTACAAGGATGCTAATATTGCTGATATTTTTATAAAGAAATTTTTTCCTTTGCATGTAATTCCTAAGATGATAAATTCTGCTAGGGATCCTAAGTTTACTAGTAATTTATTGAAGTCATTTTTTAAAAGATTGGACACTAAGTTAAATTTTAGTACTGCTTATCATCCGCAAACGGATGGACAAACAAAAAGAGAAAATCAAGTTTTAGAAGATATGTTAAGGATGCATGTTAGGGATTATCCAAATAAATGGGAAGAATATCTACACTTGGTTGAATTTGATTATAACAAACATTATCAAACTTCAACTAAAGTTAGTACTTTTGGAATACTGTATGGTAGGAAGTATAATAATCCCATTTCATGGACTAATTTGGTTCACATACTAATGTTAGGACATGAATTATTAAAATAAAGGGAACTAATAGTGAAATATGTACAAATAAATTGAAAATTGCACAAGATATACAAAAGAGTCATGCAGACCTGAAAATAACTTAGAAAGAATTCCAAGTAGGTGAGCATGTTTCTGTCAAGGTAAAACCCAGAAAAATGATGATTTAAGTTGGGGAGTTGTGCTAAACTAGCACCCAAGTATTGTGGACCATTTGAGATATCGTCAAGAGTTGGACGAGTGGCTTATCAGTTAGGTTTTCCTCCTAATAAAAAAATACATAACGTATTTCATATTTCTATATGGAAAAAATTATGTACATTATGCTACTCATGTAATCGATTGGATTGTTATCTAGGTAGAACCAGAAGGATATTTTCAAGTAGAACCAGATTGTATCCTCGACAAGAGATTAATTTTTCATTAGAATCACACCATTGGACATGTTAAGGTGAAATGGAAGAACCTTAGTCCAGATGAAGCAGCCATGGAATTGGAGATTCCTATGCTGGAATCATATCCAATTTTGTTCCAGGAAGACTCGGATGATATTTAAGCAACATCGAGGATGATGTTGAACTTAAGAAGGGGTGATTGTAACCCACCTAGAACTAAACCATTTTATGTTGGGAAAAGTTATGTTGTTGACCAAGGATGGTCAAAGATGACTGTAATTGAATACTTTATTATTTAATAATTAAAAGAAGAGAGCTATTGAATAGTGTTTGGTGACCCACTAGGAGGAATGATCTGGTGTAGAAGGAAAAAATTACAAATGGAAACAACATCATTCACTTTATAGCTAATGTAGGAGGAAACTTTCCTATAATTGTGGTCATGTTGCCAAGAAAGGAGGAACTAGATAGGTGTTTTAGTCAATTATAAACTGTCCCAAATACCTAGGAAAGCACAGATATATCCATCGAATGAGAAGGAGGCTCACACACAATTCTAGAGATTAGAACCTTGTCGATTGCTCGAAACTGAAAATGTTAGGTAGAAAAGAGGAATTCGAAGAGGGGAAAGCTAACATGAACTACTAGAGTGTTGACTGAAAATGTGAATATTGAGTTACAGAGTGGAAAAAAAAAATCTACATAGTACCTTTGTTTTGGTGGTTTAGTGAACATGCTCGAGGGTCCTAAATCAAGTAATCTTGGATTCTTTCAATAGATGGTTGGGAGGAACGATCTTCTTTGGAAGTTTTTACACTTCAAAAGTTAACAGGTTCTATATGGATCAGGTTTATTATCTTTAATTCGTTTTATGTTTATTTATGAAATATTTCATGAATGATGAAAGCTTCCAAAATTATTTTTTGGTTTTGAAATAAAGTAGGAAAGTTTTATTCCTGTAAATTACAAGTTAAGATGAATTTTACTGCTTAAACAATTTTTCATAATAGAAATGTTAGACTATCTTATTTTATTATTTGGAAACAATATCATATTTCTATATATAACTTCACCTTATAATAAGTAGTATACATAGATAATAAATGATTATCATTCATGTATCTTTTCTTATACACTCATACAAAAATAACAAAGGGATTTAACATAGCTATCATCGTTTTCAACTCAACAATGAATTATTTTATAGTTAGGGCTTGCCATAGTTAAATACAATGAATCCCTAAATCTAAATTTTATAACATGCCAAAGAAACCATAGTTTTATATTTCAAAATGCTAAGTCTTCTAGCAAGGGTTTCAAGACCCATAAAATTAAAAATACATATGAATATTAATAATATACTCAATATCTTTTTTCATAGAGTTGAAATGCTTGATTCTTTTCAAAGCTGAATTTAGGGTTAACATGTTTACAAAATAACGAAGTGGTAGGTTGGATTTAACCGTAATATCAAAGAAGCTTCAATGTTTAATTATTTTTAACACAAATCGAAGGTTCAAGGTGTGTAAGGATAAAATTTCCAAGTAATTTATAAAATAATTGAAACTTACAGTGAAAACACCATAAGTACAACTTATCATCATCGAAAAATAGGTCATAACAAGTATAAAAACCAGATTGGGCCATAACATATTAAAAACTAGAATGGGCCATATTTATTTTAAAAATAGAATGGCACTCCTTTCAACATGGATGCGGTAGTTGTAACCGAACAAACAAATTATTTCATATAATAATAAATAAAATATAATTCACATAGAGTAGTTATAAAAGGTATAAATGGTTTAAACAACATACAAAGTAATATTAATAAATGATATGCATAGTAATACTAATGAGCATTATAAAAATTATAGAGTAGATCTGATAGCTTCGAAGGTTTCCAGAAAATAAAAGATAAATCACATAACTATATTTCCTTCAAACTTTGTTTAAATTTAAATTAAAAGTTTCAAACAACTGAAATACAACTTCCCACAGACTTTGTAGTTTGTAAACAAAGGGGATTTAAAAATATTAACTCTAAATAAACCCTATCTTATCCTGAAGGACTAAAAAAAACCTCTATATATCTCTCTTTAATGCTTAATACTAGAGTGTTTACCATCAAGAAGATTGGGTCATATTAAACCCTTGGATCTCTTGTATGAAGCCAAACCAGAAAAGAAAACCTTGTTCTATCTTTGCTTTAGTATTCCCACCTTAGACCGTCAAGTATCGTAGAGTTCAATACTTTTATGTCTTACTAGGACCCTTCGATGCCAAAGCTCACTCATTCAAGCCAGCTTCATTGACGCAGTCATCGAAACCTCCTGCCAGAAAATCAAAGGATGGAGGTTAAACTTTTAAAGTTTTGATTTATAATTTATAACTAGACTAAAATTGAAAACAAACAAGAACGATGAAACAACTTACCCTCAAATCCAAAAGAAAAGATAAATCCCTTTGTTATTTTTAACAAAGAGATATCACATCAAACATTCAACCTCATTAACCATTTCGAACTAGTTCTTGTTATATTGTAGAGGCCTACATCTCATGCTCATGACTTAACCATATTCAAGCATATCTAAACACCTTTAAGGTGCTTCTTTGTTGGAATTTTATATACCTTTTGTGGGAATTCTTCACCATGTGCAAGTATACTTTAAAATCATGTGTGGGATTTTAAATATATTTCATAGGGATAAATCCTTCCACAATTGTCTTTTCGCAATGACCTTTTCGCAACCGAAATATTTCTGCAAATTTTTTTCCGCAACTATCTTTCTGCAACATAAATACTTCCGCATTTATATTTCCGTAAACTGTCTTTTTGTAATTGTGGGTTGCGGGTTGGCATTTCAAATTTTTTCTAAACAAGCTTACACAAATTCCTTATGCAATTAAATTTTATGCAACGATCTTTCTGCAATTAACTTTCCACAACGATCTTTCCACAATTAAATTTCCATGATTACCTTTCCAGAATTACCTTTCCGCCATTACTTTTCTGCAATTATCTTTCCGTAAAATCATTTTGCAATTAAGCTTCTACAATTGCGGGTTGCGATTTGGGAGAATTCCTTTTGAATTTTTCAAATGAGTCTTCCACAATTGAGTATTGCGTATTTTGGGTGTACGTTTTCCAAATTTCAAAAACTAACTTCCTCTATTTTGTGATCGCAACGTTCTTTACCTTGTCAAGTTGCTAATTGTATATTGCATATTGGAGATTGCGGATTGTAGGTTACGGATTACGGATCTTCTTTTCATAAATTCTCAAAAATTACTTACTCAAATATCTCCCACAATAGTCTTCCTGTAGCTTTAATAGTCTTGTACCTTGGCATTGTAGAAACTATTCTAGACCATTGATCTTTATCTCTCTTATGGTTTGGGACATCCAAATATTCACTTCATAGAAACTCATCATTATAATGCTTCTGAATCTACTTATCCGACTTCATCCACTACAACCTCATCATACATGCCATTGGCATCACTCTTTTTTTATTATTTTTTCTTACATTGTTTTTTCCATGCCGTCATATCCTTTTGTTCTCCTTTGTCATTCATGAAATCCTTTGACATCAATGACAGCCATACTTAACATATATCACCTAATGTTTATGGTGGTACATGCTTATTTTTGTTTTATCTTAATGATGGTATGATGATATATATGATGGTGTTTATTTTTATGCTTCTTAGATGCTTACAATGATAATAATGATATGTTCTTGTTTATGTCATGAAAATGATGATGATGCATTTATGTTTGTGTTAAAACATTTTTTATGTTTATGTTTGTGATTCCATGATCATCATGTTTATGTTTGTTAGGTTTTGAAAATTATGATAATCGTATGCTTATGGAGTAAAATAAATTTTTATTATTCAAAACCACGTGAGCCTTTAAATAACAAATTTTTTATTTAGTTGAAAGAAACATCACAATTTGCATTGTAAATTATGGATGAATATGTGGAAACTCTACGATTTATGATTTGTGTATAATTTGTCATGGTATCATCTTTATAACTTTTTTAAAGTTTAGTATTACGGGTCAGTGCAAGAAGGTGAGGGACCTTTTATATACAATCCTAGGTTTCAAAAACACAATCACGTTACATAAAAATACAACGTGTTTCTGTTACATAGCACTTGTTATGGTTCAACCCGAGCCTGACATGTCATGGGACATGTAGGATAGACAAACATATCACGTATGTGTTATATAAATACAAAACGTGTATGCGATATGTAGTTATAAATTGCATACATGATTTGTAAAATTAAAATTAATTTATATACATAGTCCCAAAACCCCCGACGCATTCTACGCAACAGGAATGTGAATATCGGGTTAAACGAGAGAGAATTGGGTTCCATGGACTATTGGAGGATCTCGAATTAGTTTGAGGGGAGGAAAATCCACCAGTCAATTGTCATCTAATCAGGAAATTCATTCACCCATAGATTTTTTTTTTCAATTCTAAACCTAAAATACAGTTTTTAATAGTTTAAAACAGCCAAATTTTGCATTATTTAGGAAATCGGAAATAATCCAGTCACTAATTAAATTCACATATCCCTCAACCAAGATGAGTGAATAATTACAAATAATTCATTTTCAAGAACTCAAGAATTCCTAATGCAACAAAAAAATAAAATATAGAAATCCTCCCTTTATACAATGTTTCCATCCACACGAAACCCAAATTTCCAACCCTCAAAGGCCATTTCCCAATGATACTAATTGAACAAGTTTCCTTGGAAATGGCCATAACAAGATGAAATGCATGCACAAGCGTGAATAGAAAAAATGCATAAAAAATTAATAACTTGGTTTCTCAAAACTTTATCACAATCATTTTTCCATAAACATAATCAAAATTTCATCACAAGTGTATGTAGTTATACATTGCCTCTTAGTTAAGAACCCTTAACTAAATGCCAAAAGACATTAACAAGGTGCCTCTTGGGCCTGACCTTTTAAACATCAAATAGTATATTATATAAAATCAACAATATATATAAGCGTAGAGTTAAAACTAGTAACTATGACTAGTTTTATTCCTTCCTATAGTTTTAGCATCCACCACCATTTTTCCACTAAAAATATTTTCACTTCTTGGTTATAGCACCCACCTCATTTTTGTTTTAATTATACCTTCCTCATCACTTTGCTCTTGTTCTGCACATATGACTTACCCTTTGTTCCCCTGGCCTTATCATAATGATAAAAAAAGTTTAAATATATGAACCCTCTCACTGTGATATCAAATTACAAGTCAGTGTGTCCTGACACCACCATACAGCCCCGGTATTCATCACATTGTCGAAGAGTTCATAATCATCATGCAGTTCTAACCCTAGCTCTATTGAGCTACCAAAAATCTAATTAATTAAAGGTCTCCACCTAAAATAAATAGAACTTGAATTATTCTTCTTTTATCCTATAAACATAATAAAGAAAATTGGAAACATGTGAGACCCTAGATATCTCTAAGATCCCTTGACCTAGCAAAGACATAAATGACTTTAATCAAACAGTCTATGCCCAAGCATCACTAGGTTTATCAACCATTTTTTAAAATAGCAAAAACAATGGGTAATATATTTCTACATGTCGAGTATCTAAGCTCATCTACAACCAATTGTATTCCAGTCCACAAATTCTCCATTTTTCCATGTCACTTTTGGTTTGTTTCCATTTTTATACAACAATGGAAATGGTGAACACCTGTGAACTACCTAGAGTGTGTAGTGAGAGTGTTCCCAACCATGATCAAGTCAATTATATTTAGAGGATTGGTGGCATCCCTGTATCACCCGTTTTCTTTCCTCACATGTCCTAATAGTCCCTTGTCCCTTTATTTTACATATCCAAGGGATGTAAAGGAAAAAACATGTCAAAATAGAACTCCTAAATTCAAAGAAGTTTCAACCCATGTGTGCATGGAAACGTCGCCAATGAGGGTTAAAAAGTTGCTTAACTTCTAGAAAGAAGTTGAACGAAACTTACTATTTAATTGTTAAATGTTTAATTTTAAGTTTTAAATGTATGTAAGTGAATGCCATTAAATTGCTTACTAGAGTTTGATGTAATTTACATTATTAATTTTGAGGAGATGTAATTATATACCATGTATACGTTTATCATGATTTTCTTATTGATGTTTTTATTGCAGTTGCGGCTATGGACACAAATGTTGAAATACTTATTGATCTTTCCCACTTGAGAAGACTTAGTACATATTTTAGTGGTGGTGACAAGATTTGTCATTCACTTGCATCCACTTTGAACCACTTATACTATGAAACGAGAACTCGACACAGTTCTCGTTTTTCTCTCTCTTAATTTTAGTAGCTATTTTTACCCCCGTTTCAAAAATGGTTGATGC
>LPNX010057986.1:1431805-1663090 GCA_001517045.1 Pseudotsuga menziesii | reverse complement strand
AAAACTTCCCTTTCAAACCCCTCATCTTCTCATGGAATTCCTTTTCCATACAGCAGCTGATTGACTTCATAGTCCTTGCTGCCCCTGGGCATACAACTGTCCAAATTTGTCCACTTGATAGCGGCGGCCATCATTAGCACTTTTCTGCTTCATTCTCAGATTCTGGTCACTTATCCCTATTCCCCACTGGATAAGCTTTCCAACGCCTGTTCACACGCGTCATTCCGATATCGGATGTGAAAACCACACCCCTTCTAAGAATGAAGACTTCCAGCAAACCTTTGCATTTTACACACAGCTATACTTTGGACTGGGTGCCAACTTCTGCCAACTCGCAGCCGCTGAATCGGCTCCCGCTTCGATCTCCCAGCCGCAATGTCGGCTCCTTTCCCATTCTTTCCTCCGCCGAATCAGCTGTCGGCTGACTCTCTGATCGGCTGTCGGAAGCCTTTGGAGTCGGGTGGTCTGTTCATCTTCGTAGCCGCAACGGCGGCTCCCCCGGAAGTCCCAGCCTTTCGCAACGGCGGACGCTCCTTCCCTTCCTCTTCCGATCGGCGCACTTCCTCCTATGGCGTCGGCAGTCTTCTTAATCGGCCGGCAGATGCCTCTAGCTTCCGCAACGGCGGACGCTCGAAAGCTCCGAGCCTTCCGCAATGGCGGCTCGCACAAAGTCCCAAACCTTCCGACGTCCACTCTTCCTTGGACGAACTTCCCACGTCGGGCGTCGGCTGAATATCAAATCGGGCATCGGAAGCCTCATTGCTTAGCCGTCCGCAATGGCGGACCGGAGACTTTACCGAACCGTCCGCAACGGCGGACGTTCACTTTCTTCCATGGCCCGACCGTTCCATACTTAGCCGGGTTTTCGAAATTTTTGTGTGGCGTCGGCGATCGGACGAATCTCGAGTCGGATGCGAGATTGTTCCGCCATCTGCAACGGTCGAATGGGAAACTTCACCCATTCGCTCGCAACAGCGGACGTCAACTTTGCCAGTCCCTCCGCAACGGCGGACAGGGACTTCGTGAAACCTTCCGACTGTTCCAATACTTAGACAAAATTTCGGAAATTTTGTCTTTCTTTCTTCTTCCCGCCGAATGTAGCTCGAGTCGACGATCGGATGACTTTCACGTCGGGCGTCGGACCAATTTGCCTTCCGATCGTTCCGACACTTGGACAAATTTTTGTGGCTTCTCCCTTAACGTGTCGGCGATCGGAGGTCTTTACAATCGGCTGCGGGATCACTTTGCCACCCGAAATGGCGAAAGTTCCACCTTGAGAACCCTTCCGCATCGGTGGACGAGGGACTTTACCAACTCATCCGCAACGGCGGATGTCCACTCCCTCAATCCCTCCGCAATGGCGGAAGCCTTTCCCATTAGTGCTCCGACTATCCCATACTTAGCCAAACTTGGAAATTTTCCACGGCAGCGGCTGTCGGGTGACTCTTGGATCGGACGCGGGATCGCTTTGCCGCCCGCAACGGTCGGAGGGGAAGATCATTGCTCCACCCGCAACGACGGAGGTTAACTCCGTGAACTCGTCCGCAACAATCGGATGGAAGACTTCAGCCATTCGCCCGCAACGTCAGACGTAGATCACTTCGCCGCCAGCAACGGTCGGACGGTAGAATTCTCCAGCTCATCCGCAACAGCGGATAGGAACTTCTCCAGCTCACCCGCAACGATGGAATTCCACTTCCTCCTGTGGTCCGACTGCTCACACTTAGGCGATTTTTCTGAGTTCGTTGCTGCCCTGCTGAACAGAGAAGGTAATACCACTCTGTCACTGCATATTCTTGGCCCATAGGGGCCCATTGTTGAAACAATGGCGCTCTGATACCATACTGTCACGTCCCCGTCCCTCAACCGGCGAGGAGGACGCGACGGACATATCATACACGACCGGGCAAACAGCCCATGAACATAAAACAGAGTAGATCAATGCCGAAATTAAAGCCTAAACAACAGGCATAATTCTTTATACAAGGATGCACAGTCCTTCAAACAATCAGCGGAAGCAATATAGACATTCCAGCATTGAACATAAATATAAATCACAGAGATGCAGTAAACAACAACACTTATCTTTCAATGAAGAATTCACCCGCAACCAGCTACGTCGCTACAATGTTCCACCCAACCATAGGCCAGCCTGCTCATCAATCTCTCAGCAACGCTGCCACCCCCGAGCTGGGCATGATTCCTCCGGAATAAGGGTTAATTGTAGGCTTATACATAGCCAAGGGGACATAAACGACAAACCAATCACAGCTGGGTTTCACAGGCTGTCAACAAACCAGCCAAGCCAGGACAGTCCAATGGACAACCACTGCATACTAGCAGCCATATCAACCCTTCACAGCTCTGTGAAAAAGTCATAACAACAAGTGACAGTCCCCAAACAAAAGGTGAGACACCGCTCCAGCCTATAAGGCAACTCAGAGTAGGTTTTGGGCCCTAACGTGACCAAAAAAACTCAACAACAGTACCCAAACCAGGGTATATCAGCAGCCACAACACACAATGAAGGATAACAACAGTCCACAGTCCCAAACAGGGAAAATCAGCCAACAGCACACACAATTCCTCAATAGAATGGATGGGAAGCATCACACAGTCCATGAACAGAGGAGAGGCCAGCTCTCAACGTGGATAGAGGAAAACACATCCAACGGATTGGCAATCTTCAGTGGTCCAAAACGAAATTGGAACCCACAGCCAGCAAAACACATGGGGAAGACACAGCCCCAAAACACAGGCAGAGAGCACGGCTCACAACATGAAAACGATTCAGCAGCATCCAACAGTCATGAAAGAAATGACAGCAACCCCAAATCGTGGGTGAAAATCAACAGCAAGCAGAAATCGTGGATTAAAACCACGGTCTGGGCACATACCAAGAGAATTCGGGCCCTTGAGGCCGTTCTACCTTCTTGCTGCGCACACCAACCAAAGAAGAGCTGCGACCAGTGAGCGAGGAGGAACAAGACGCACAATCCCAGCCTGCGCGTGAGGAAGAACTAACCAACAGACCCAAAATCGTGGTGAGAGTGAACTGTCCAGGGAAGGGTGCGTGAGGGAGAAGAATGGACAGACATGGGTGGAGTGGGCAAATGGGTAAGGCTGACAACCTGCCACAACCACCACCACTTCAGCAATAACTCCCCCAACCACCAGCTGAAGCATTAAAGAGGTTGACAAGGTTGGATGAGACAAAAAGGTGACAAATAACAAAGGTGGAAAAACCACAAGGTAATAAAACATGGGTTTTTCCCCATAACCAAGGTTTGACATTCCCCCACCCCTTATCCTTTGGAATCCATGCCCTTTTCATTCAACGTTGCACTGCCGTAGCTGGTTGTGGTTTTAGTTTTATTTGATGTGCGGTTTTACATGATGCCACATTAAAATGTGCTGGGTAGCACGACATACCATCGGCAATTATCCTCATTGCCGAAACATACACAGCCAAATCGATGGTGGGGCTTTTGCCTTGAGCTCCTCACCATGATTAATTACATTATATACATCATGCAAACGGGGTCGATACCGGGGACATTACAGAACCGTGGTTTCAAAATTGGAAAAGGGCTGGTTCTTTTGACCTGGGGGATAGGGAGACTGTTATTTTGGAACAATATCTTCGGGAAC
Source organism: Pseudotsuga menziesii (assembly GCA_001517045.1). NCBI lineage: Eukaryota > Viridiplantae > Streptophyta > Pinopsida > Pinales > Pinaceae > Pseudotsuga > Pseudotsuga menziesii. Next base: position 1,659,439 of record LPNX010057986.1, on the reverse strand, counting down.
TGGTGTGGGCTAATATTATCCTCTCGGATCAAGAAGATACTTTGGTTTGGGAGGTTGATCCGGGGGGTGTATACAGTCCTAAGGCAGGTTATTTAGCTCTATGTACAGGGATGGCACAAAGGGATGCAGTCTGGTGGTGGAAGCCTCTGTGGAGGCTTAAATGCCCAGCCAAATCTAAGATGTTTATGTGGTGTGTTTTGTATAATAAGGCTCCAACGTGGGATGTTCTTCAGAAACGCTCATTTCAGGGTCCGGGAAGGTGTGTTCTATGTAAAAAGGAGCTGGAATCTTCTATGCACTTGTTCCTTAAATGTTCATATATTCTTGATGTCTGGAAGGAAGTTTCATTATTGATTGGTTTTAATTGTCAATGGGAAGGGGAAACTGTTGGGGATGCCTGGCTTTCTTGGTGGAGGTCTTCAAACCAGACTTTACGTAAATTACCTTTGCTGGTCCTTTGGGGGGTCTGGCTGGCTCGTAATAAGGCTATTTTCAAAAATGCTTTAAGCCCTCCTGCTATTTCTGGTTCTCTGTCAGTGGTTTTCTATAAATCTTTTCCAGAAAATATCAGTCCTGGGAGAGCTCGAAGGATATTAACATTGGATATTGATCGAACTGTTCCATGGGATTTCTTTGATGGGGCTGCTCAGAATAATATGTGTGGCGGTGGTGCAGTTCTGTTCTTATCTGATTCTCATTTCTTTGCTATGTCATTGGGGCTTGGGGGAGGCTCAAATAATTTTGCTGAATTAATGAGTCTGAAAATACTACTGATGTTTGCCTTTGAGACAGGATGTACTGCTCTTAATGTTTTTGGGGACTCTTTGAATGTCATCCACTGGATTAATCATGCACAAGAGTGTAGGAATTTGATATTATCTCATATTATCTCTTCCATTCGACAGATCCTCATTCGTTTTGACTCCTTTTCCTGCCGACATGTTTATAGGGAAAATAACCAGGAAGCGGACAAAGCTTCCAAGGAAGGGCTCCGGTTGGAAATGGGCATTTGGTTGGTGACAGAGTATAAAGAAGGCATTGTTCAGACTTATTATCACAAGCCTTTCTTTGATGTTATTTGAGTGAGCATCTCTGTTGATCATATTTGAGATGTCAGTTTCTTTTTATGGTTTCTATATGATTGTTTTTAACATCGTGGGCTGTTATATCCATGATATGTATTTAGCAGGGATTTTATTGTTATATGCATGCAGTCTATGTACTGTTAGCAAAAACAGGAACTTTTTTCTCAGTGGATATTTTGGGTTTCTTTGGCTCGCTGTATAGGCTGGATGTGGGTTCAGAACAGATGCTACAGCTTATGTATCTAATGACAGTTTATGGATTCAGTGGGTCTATACTGACTGTGTATATCGGCTCTAGTTATGACTGTTAGCTTTTGTGGACAGATCATTAATATGGTTTTTCAATGGTCATTGTATTTAGATGGAACAGGTTGTTATATGTTTGAAGACATATGAACTGTTTTGCATAGACAGCTGCTATGTCAGCGACTTTATATTTGGGATAATAATGCTCGTAGTGTATGCTGGATGCTTCAGAAAGTTTGCTACAGTTTTTATTGTTCTTGACAGCTTATGGATAGCACAGTGGGTCCATACTACATTGGATGAATATACCGAATATAGTGTTATTTACTAGCAGTGTTCTGGTTTATTTGGTGGACAGAGTCTTTTCTATGGTTTCAGCTTGGTATTTTTGCTGACAGTAAATTGGATGAATGATGTAAATGTAATGCTCTATATCGCTCTTGTTTCAAAAGCATATGTGATTGCTTTTAATTGTTGTTTGTTTTTACTTTTCAGAAGACTGGATAGTCTAAATTTTGGATCCATTTAGTGGACTTTGGAATTCACCTGACTGTGAATTTACTGAATGTAATTTTGATCTCGAAAGATGAATAAAATTACGCTTTTCTTTCTTGGAAAAAAAAATAATTTTTAAAATAAGTCAAAGCTCAGTATACAATGACCTCCCCCCTTTTTGTAGTACAAACTCATCCTTTGAATGTTTAGCCTTTGCTTAACACCTTAAGTTGTTAGCTCCTATGTTTTCTAGGGGTGTCATAACCTTTTTTTGAAAACACCTGCATAAATACAAAGTAGGAAATGCATTAGCTTTATAAGATAAGTAACACCTATCAGCTGGTAACCCAGTTTTTGAAACAAGACTTGAAAGCGGAGTTTAAAAAAAAATGTTAAAGCATGACGATATCCATTCCTTATGGAAAACCAACCAGAACAATTCACAACATACAACAAGACAAACATAACATATGAACTTTGGAAAGCCAGTAAGTTATCATTAAGACCTAGAAACTGTATTCTAGTGCAGAGTAATATGGAGTCATTTTGCAATGATCTTAATCAAGTTTTTGTGTCTTTTATTAATCTAAACATACCATAACAATATTTTATTATTATTATTATGGATTTTTGGAGTTGTTACAAAATATGTCATGAAAGTGTAAAACATGCAAAATATTTAGAAGCATTTGTAACCTCTCAAAGTTTTGAAGATCCAAATATTCACATTTGACATTTCTACAATGGCCATTAGTCCCTATCATCGAGACTGTCCTTCAAAAATAAAAATATTAACAAGCCTTGTACGTTTGACCAACCCCAAAGGACAAATCTAAATATATAATAGATTATGAATTAGCATACATTAATATGAGACTCAACATACATTTTGACAAATTTTTGGTTTGTCTCATTACTATATTGCATGGGACCTTAAGATGTCATACATTTTGTTTATGAGATTTTAATGCAAATTCATGAAGAAAGAGAAATTAAGTTTAAGATGGAGCATAAAAAATCCTTTTTTTTTACTTTGAATGATCCCAAATAATCTTGTTGGATAAAAATATTGTTCCATGCTACCATAACTATTTAATGGTCCATTATAGATATCATTGTGACCATAATTAAAATATCTAAAGTTGTCCTCATACTTCATGGGGAAAATGTTGACACATTAATTAGTTGGTTTAAATGGGTCTTGCACTCACATCAAGCACTAACATTCCATATATACCACATAACCCTTATACCGTTATCTATTGGAATTCCTCTTCCAACCAATTATCTATATTTTAAAACAAATAGAGCATGTCAACACCATCATTGAGCTCCAATTAATCCTAGTTGACAATATTAATGCTCACGACATTTTCATACCTAAGGTAGTTAAGATTCTAGCTCTATTGTTCTAGTTTCACCTTTATTCACCTCGAATATGGCCATGGAGAACATATCATAGTTCTCAATATAGGGAAGGTATTGTTCTTGATAATACACTACATACCATTTTATAACGACAATATGTCATGAAGAACAATGTCAATGAATTGAAGATGATATTGTTTTTTATCATTGACGTCAAGATTCAAAAGTTTTTTTTTTATATTTATTGTATTAACCTCTCTCAACAACAAAAAATATAAGGAGGGGCCCTATCATATATTTTCAATTGAGGAAGCTTAGTGAGTGGGGATCAAAATCTCCCAAATCATCTCTTCTCTAGTAGCATCTCGCCTCGGTCAAAGATGGATTCTTTAGGAAAAATTCTGTTGATGGATTTATTGAGTTTACATATGGGTAAATAACCCATTTATTGTACTTTATTTGGATGTTTTGGATATGAACGTACAAGTCAATCTCTTATGCTAGTGCCCTGACCCTAAATTATGTGCATAATTACAACATCGTCCTCTCATTGGTATCATTTATTCAAGTTGATTATTGATAAAGGTTTAGGAGCAACTTTTATTTAGCACACCTCTCTTGATTACATGTGTTATGCAACAAACTGTCTTGGTTATATTTTATTTCAATATCAATTTTTCTATGGTATGGGTTCATCTGTATTGTGATCAACATTGAGTGATGTTATAAATATTTTGTTATATTTCACTTGTTTTGATAAGGGTTTGTTGAAGTGTTCACTGTAGATGTACTATATCTTTCTTATTGCAACATGTTACTAGATCTAGTGTAAACCTTTTATTCTCTATCAGTGTTGTTTTAATTTTTTTTTTAGGGCTGCAAGCCAAGGTTTTCGTCATTGTGCGTGGAAATGACAAATTTCTAGGGTTTTTTTACCCTCTCTGTCACCAATGTCCTCCTTGCCAGTTTTTTGGGTTCTTTCAATGAATTTAAGGGAAGTATTTGCATGTTTATGTCTTGATTCATCTCAACAAAATCACCCCCTATATTGGGATCCTCATCATCTGTAGGATCATATGCCTTCTCCTTTATCCTTTGCCTTGATCCTCTATAACATTAGTACTAGTGCTTGACGCTACATATGGATCCCAATCTAACCACCTTGGTGTTTCTTAAATCAATACCCTCCAATTTTGATAAAATTGGATAATATAAGCATTAAAATGAGGCATAAAGCTTAACAGGTCTAATCAATTGTTTTGAATTGAGTGAAGGGTACTTTCTTACTGAGGTCATGATAAATGAGTTCAACAGTCAACACCATCAACAATGGAATATATACATGGCTTGGTGCTCTTGATTAATTTCCAATCCCATACTGTCATATATGATGGAATCTTGTCTTTAAATGCTCCAATCCCACCAATCTTCAAATACTAAAATCATGAAATTTGTCAGGTCTGTTGAATTTTGATTCATAAATGTATTTCTACTTTCATATGAAGTTCAATGAGTTTGGAACCACTCAAACATCTTGTAATTATTAATGGTAACATTAAAAATTCAAGTGAAATTATAGAAAAAGAAAGATAAATGAGAATGCCAACCTTTTCTTTAGGAATTTAAATCCATGGAATCAATATCTAAGCCTTACATGCCATGTGTGGGGCTTTAAGCCACAACATAGGCCATGCATAGGAAATATTTTCCATATTAGTATGATGTGGTGTCACATTTAAAGGTTTAGTACACCAATGATGGTTCTCATGTCCCAAGTCATGTTCTAGGGTAAATATCTAGAGTTTTAGTCCATAGCACGAGGATTTTGGGTTCTACATAGGCCATCCATGAGGCCATAACCCATCCTTTCCTAGTGATATGGATATGGTGGTCGTTTTGAGGTTTTTCACATTATGGATGCTTCTTGGTCATTAATCCATGGTTTGATACCAAAACCAATGATGTTGGGATATAGCATTTGTCCATGGGGCTCATGTTCTTTGCACAGTAACCCACATCATGGCCTGGGGCCCTTGTAGGGAATCCTTAGCCTACATGTGATATATGACCACCACTTTGAGGATGGGTACACTAGGGATGGATGTTGAGAACCATTCCATGGTATACTAGAAAATTTTGGACCTTACATTAATGTAGCATTTTACTATGGAGCTCATGGTCCATGTGTGTGGTACCAAACCACCATATTATTGGCCTTCCATGGGGACTGTTTGGCCTAGAAATGGGATATGGTGATCATTTTTTAAGTTTAAAACACTAGACATGGTTCTTGGTGCATGTGATGTGGTTCAATGCCAAAATGTAGGGTATTATACCATAATATTTGTCTATGGGACTTGTGAGAAATCCTTATGTCCCTTGGACACCACAAAGGATGTTCTACAAAGGGAATCTTTGTCATGATATCAGGATATGATGGCCATTTTAGAGTTTTCCACATTGAGGATCATTATCATGACTTTAGACACAATCCAAGGTAAAATTAATATATAATAATGTGATGATTGAATTTAGTAATGTAGCACTGAATAACTTGATGATAGATAGAATTTAGTAACCTAATATCAGATAAAGTGATGATATAATTTAGGAACATAATACTGAATAAAGTGAATAAATTTGTGATGAAGTAATGTTAATATTAATAACTACATAAGGAAGACTATAACTGAATAAAGTGAAAATATAATTCAGTAACCTAACATCTATGATCTGGGTCTTGTTCCAATCATCTATTTTGTAAATATTTACAAGAAAATTGAACACATTCAACCCACATCTATTAATGAGATGTATAATACCCCTCGCATCAACTTTAATCCCATGAACATCCTTGTATATTTAAAGAGCATGGTTCAAGCCATTGAGATTATGTTGGTGAATGAATCTAGGGTGTACCAATGGTGTCCTTGGTGTCTATGGTAAACCATTTCATTAATGAATCAATGTTCTTCATCACGTTACCCCTTCTATGATACTTCTGCATGAATAAAAGGTCGCATAATGACAACAAAGCCTACATAAAAAAATTGATATCTTCCTAAAATTGTTCAATTATGGGGGGATTAGTTGCTTTTAGGTCTCAACTTTATTATCAAATTTAACTCATTTTATGCATATTTATGGAAGTATTTATCATGATTTATTATCATATTCTTCATAAAGTTATTTTTGTTCTTCATAGTGACCAATTTCGTTATTTTAGGAAATACCTTTTTCACTTAACTTGGCATCACCTTTCAAGGACACACACCCACACACGCATTTCTCAAAAATATGTATTTCTTTAAGTTTAATGACTTGAAACATAAATTGTATTGTACATGGAGATGGAGGTGCATAAATAGATAGCATGTGTCGGGTGTGCTAGGTGTGTGGGCCATCTTCATGGGTTGGTTGTGTTAGGTTAGATCCTCAGTGGTATTACTTGGGATTTATCATATGTCTTGATTTCATTCTCATATTTAAATTATTTCATCTCCACCAACTCACATTTGTGATGAGGACTAATGCCTAGATTGCAAGGAGAGTGAAGAAGAGAGGGATTATGATGGAACACCATCACCAATTTTTTATTTAAAAGGAAAAGTGTTTTTTATTGCATAATTTGTCATTCTTTGTGAAAGCCTATATCTGTTTGGTACATAAAATATAGGTCTTTGTATGAAATGAATTTTTAGAGTGCTCGTGACCAACTGTAGTCCTTATTTGACACCACTTGGAATTGTTCCTCCATATTAATTTTATGTCGGCATTTTTTTATTTAATGTATCTCCAATAATATTGTTTCCACTCCCTTAGGTCCTATTATGCCATATCCACCCCACCTAGATAGAATAAGGCCATGCTGCAACTATTCTATCCCTTTGAAACCCAACAACAATCTGCTTAGCTGGTTGTTCTAGAAACCCGTATTCTCTAAAGTGCTTAGCTTGTTGAAATCCTTTTCATTTCCAAGATATCCCTCCAGATGATTTTCAATGATTCCTACCTTACATCTACCACATATCATGTGATTCCCATTTATAGCCTCCACCTTATTTATGTATTTGTAGTGTTCAATGAACCATTTTAGTGGTGGAAGTGTAGTAGTTGTTACATATGTCATGGGAATTTCTATTTAGGTACAGTGGAGAGTCAACGGCAGGTGGCATATGAAATTATTGAGCCAAGTGATATCTAATAATGTTATGGCCATTGCAGTACACCTTTGAGTAATTTACTCACTCCCAAGTGATATTTCTTCAGCTCCAAAGGGAGTGAATTTTCCCATACCTTCCAACCCATTAAATGAGGTGATCGAAGCCAGTTCTAACTCCTCAACTTATTGATTGTTTCACAAGAATAATTTTCCATCATTTCCAAATTGTTGTAACATATTATGATCGACCATTGTTTGTGTAATGGGGAGGGGTATTGAAAGCCCATTATCTTCCATGATCGCTCTATTTTCCTCTTGAAAGAGACTTGGCTAATTATTCCACATGCCCATCATTTGGTCTCCACAAGGAATCATCCCTACCACATTAACAAATATTGGATCAAGGAGCAAGAACACCTAGGCATTCTTGTTCCCACAAATAAAATTATCAAGAAGCCTCTAAAGCTTGTTGTAACCACTACAATTGGGAAACCAACAAGAGGAATAGTATTCATCTACAAGTACCATAAATATGCATGTTTTCATTTTTTATTCAACTAATTTTGCATTTTGCATGTTTCTTTTGAATAGATATGCATTACTATATATAAAATATATATAATGTATACAATGTGCTCCTAGGACACTTTGTTTTTTTATTATTTTGAGAAATGGAGTAGGAACTAGGCACTCGTGTTCCCACAAATGAAATTTCTAAGAATCCTCTCAAGCTTGTTGTAACTGATACAAATGAGAAACCAACCAGAGGACTATTATTAATATACAAGTACCTTAAATATGCATGTTTTCATTTTTATTCATCTAATTTTTCATTTTGCATGTTTTTTTAATAGATATGCATTATAATATATAAAATATATATATTGTATACAAAGTGCTTCTAGGACACTTCGCTTTTGAATTATTTTGAGAAATGGAGAAGGAACACCTAGGCACTCTTTTCCCCATAAATAAAATTTCTAAGAAGCCTCTTAAGCTTGTTGTAACTGACACGATTGGGAAACGAATAAGAGGACTAGTAAATACGCACTGCCATAAGAATTTGGGGAAGCAGAATCACTAGCTAAGAAAAATTATTTATTATACCACTTTTGAGTTCCTTCAATTTTAACAAGCACCCAGTCCTAGATGTCTTTAATACTTTGATTCCAACGGGAATCCCAAGTATCTCACAATCAACGTATTCAAAACTGTTTGAGTCACTAGGAATCCAGTGATACTAACTTAGCCCCATTAGAATGTGAGTTGAGTTGGTTGTTGACTCGGTTTGACTTGGTTGAGCCATACCCTAGCTTTCTGGTTTGATTGAGTTAGAGAGTGAATAGATTGAATTAGTTTTAGGCACCTTTAATTTCATGACATGAGTTGTTATCTGCTTGAATGGCACCTCTTTTTCCAAGTGCTGACATCCCTCTTGTGATCCGTTGGAGGATCTATTGCCTTCCTTATCACAGCATGGTTCCGTTTCAGTACTTCCTGATGACGAAGACCTAGAGTTTTGACCTTTGTACCTCAGGATTCACTTTTATCATTGGTGGATTCCTTTGCTTCAGTTTTCGATTATCATCTATTGATTGACAAACTATTGAATCCTTTCCATGTTCGACTTCAGCTTACCCTTATTCACATGGCTTGGATTGTACTGGTTCTTTGGGATCCTTTATGAAGACCTTAGTTCCTCACCTATGGACTAAGTTGCGCAAGATTATGTTCTATCCATATACACAGCTTCCAGATCTTTGAAGATTCATCATTATTGTATATTGTGGCTTTGATCCACCTTTGTAATATACGTGGTTTTCATACCTGTATCATATGATGTACTCAAATCTTGTAAAGGAGCTAGTGTTCCAGTAAATTGAACATAGCATCCTCAGATGTAACTTTGTATATGACATTACTATGTATTTGTTTTAGGTACTTTCTCTGCTCCATTGGATTTCTGAGTTCTCCAAAAGATAAAGATTATAATGTATTTCGGCCATCGTTTCCCTCTGACCTCACACATTAGGGGGCATCTGTTATCCGCTTGAATGGCACCTCTTCGTCTGAGTGCCGACATCCCTCATGTTGGCACACAAAAGGACATCTATGGTTTGAGGGTTTCCCAAAACACTATAGATGGGCTTATTATGAATTACATTCATCATCCATCCAGCTGGTTATTTTTACCCTTTAGCTATGTCAAGTCATATACGCAACTCTCTATATATGCAACTCGCATGTCATACGCGAGTCTCAGTTGTTGCATGTCGTGTATAGATGTATACGCGGGTTTCCTTTATAGAAACTCGTGGATCATACGCGAGTTGCTAGTCTTGATACCCGCATATACCTACCTTTGACATTAAAAATAAAAACACGCTATTACTTGAGATTAGTTAAGCCATTTACCTTAATCTCCTTAACTGTCTCAACCTCCTCAACCTTCGAAACTGCCTTATTTCACCTAGTATAAATACAGGCCTTGGGGAGGGTGTTGGAGACATACAATTGGAGAGAAAAGTTATGCTGGTGGAGTTTATACATAAGTCTTTGGAGCAGTGGAACTCAGAATCCTTTGGCTGCAGAGGAGTCCTTGTCTCAGGCATTGGGTTGTAATCTGAACTCTTTCCATTATTGTTAATAAAGAGAATCCTTTTTCCATATTGTGTCTTGAATGTATCTCATGTATTGTGGTTTGATAAATGTTTATGTTTCAGCATCCTGTATATGATTTATCTAACCTGTTTATATATATGAATCATCTTGTATTTGGAAGATTGATCCTTGACAGGTGAAGGAGAAAGCATCCTTGAAGGCTTTGGAGGAGAAGTAGAGCGGAAGAGGACAAGCTAGGATCAACCGTCGTGTATCGGGTGAGTCTTTCCCATCCTCCTATTTCCTTCACTACACTCTAGAGTCAATTGTCTGCAAGTTTATTGAGTATGTTGGTAACCCCAGACCTTCGGTTATAAGGTGTTTATTCCTGTACAACAGAATTGGCAACTCCGCTAGGGAGCCCAGACTGCTGTAGGTTGTTTCTGTCACCCCTGACCAGTCTTTGCTTTGAAGTCTGTGTGTGGTCTTTTATCCTGGTTCATACTTGTCATAGTGTTTGAAAGTCTTGTGGATTTTTCTTAGTTTTTGAGAAAAAATTTGTACCTATACGCGGGTTGCTCTTTTGCACAGTCGCGTATATAGGCCTACATCCGCGGGTTGTTCTACTGGACATTCGCGTATAGTACGTGGGTTTCCCTTCTATACAGTCGCATATAAGCCTAGAAATATGAATTTTTTAGGATTGGGTTTGCTTGTCCCTCTCTGTGTGTATTTCATGTTTCTGTGTGGAATTTCTTTATAAATGCTGTGATGTCTGTTTGAAGACCTGTTGGTGATCACATTTTGTGCTTTTTCGAAAATCCTTTGAGTCTCTTTTGCTTGGTTCTTGTTATTTGCATACTTTTGTTTGTAGGTAGTTTTTCTTTTGCATTTATAAAAGAAAATTAAAAAGAACATATACTTGTTTTTGCTGCTTTCCCCCTCACCTCCTTCTTTGGCTTGACCTTGTTGGACAAGGTACTGAGAAACCTTTGTTTGTAGGTTTAGATTGATTCTTGGGACTTCTTGACCTTTGTTTATGTCAGTCTTATTGCTCAGTCTCTTCATTCCAAAGTTGTTGGTTTGTTTACCTTTGTGAGCTTTCCTTCTAAGAGAGGTTTATATTCAACTTTAAGGAAACCTAGGGTTTGTTTGTGGGGTGTAGAGTAGTTGTATATTTGCTTTGCTTACAGTACTTGATTGCATTAGTTGATAGGATGTTTTTTATTTTTCATTTATAAAAGAAAAAGACAAAAACACATGTTTGCTTTATATGCATGTAGATTAGGTTTTTAGTCTAGATTGCATGGCATATCATTGTTTTTGGAAAAATATAAAAAGAATTTGTTCTTTTGTGGCTTTCAAGTTTTCTATTTGAAAAAGAAAGAGGATAGTTTTTGCTTTTTTCATTTCATATCTCTTTGCTTAGTCATTTTGTTTCAACTTTGAGTCAAAACACCACATAAGTTTCATGCCATTTACCCTCTAACTAAAAACAACCCTTAAAATAAACGATATAATTTAAAAAATTATTAGTAAGTTTTATTTTATAGGGTCATACACCAACTAGCTCAGGCTAGACTTGTGGATTAGGGAGTTTCAACTCTCCACAAGTGTTAAAATTTCAGATGTAATTGGCCAATCACTAGGTAAACCCTTCTCTACATTGATTGTATCTGGGAAGCTCCTCTCAAACGAGAGTTAAGTACGAGGCTGCGTGGAGACTTGGATTGAGGAGATACCCCTGCGATTCCTTGTCAAAGCGTAGACCAAGGTTTTTATGCATCTAGGGATTCTATCTTAGACAGGATTTCGGGCTCAACTACCCTGCCCATGCGTACGAATCAGGCTTGCAACTGTCCCCCCAGACTGTCAATACAGTTAAGGTAGCCTTTAGTCTCTTTGACATCTAGGGTTCATACACAGGTACACCGGAAGGCTATTTCTGGTTGACCTTGGACGGACTTGGAAGGTAACCCTGGTAGAAGGTGTGGGAGGGCGGTGGGTGATTCCTCCGCCTGTGCCTAAGAACATCTATAGGGATGCCAAGTAACTGTCTATCATCTTTCTTCTGGAAAGTATATCTTATACCTGTTTGTCTGTTTGGCTTTAGGAATTTTTTAGTGAGTGCTGTGTGGTTTGTATGTACTTAGTGTACCTTTAGGTGTGTGCTTTGTAATTTTGGTTGCTAATCAACCTCAGACTTTGTCTCCTAGTTTGAAACTATGGCTGACACCCCTTTGAACACCAACCAAGAGATCCCCATGATGGGAACTCCTTGTGCTATTCCTCTCACGAGGAATGTTGGTGTTCCCTTGATGGCCACCTTGAATCTTCCTGGATTCACCCTAGGGCTACCGGTGTGGTTTTTTTCCACTCCAACTATCCTGAATGCTCCTGATGCTTCTCAAGTAAGCTCCTTATATCAAGGGCATCAAAACACTGCTTCCCCTTCACCTGTAGTTGATTCTCCCCCTCCTTCTACCTCATGTGGTGAAAGTACTGATATTAGTAATCGGCAGTCTAAAAGGAGTAAAATAAGGAGGAATAGGAAGAAGGCACATAAGCAAGGGGTCACCCATTCAACCTCTACAAGTCAAGTTGAACCTCACCACCCAGCCTCTGTTGTTCATGCTGGGGGCACCTATCCAACCTCTACAGGTCATGTTGGATCTAAGCACTCAACCTCTGCAAGTCAAGTTGATCTTCACCATCCAGCCTTTGTTGTTCATGCTGGTGGGATCCTTCCTACCTTTCCAGGTCATGTCAGATCTAGTCACTCAGCCTCTGTAGTTCATGTTGAGGGCACCCTTTCAACCTTTGTTGTTCAAGTTGAACCTCCCCATCCAACCTCTGCAGGCCATGTTGGATCCATCCACCTAGCCTCTATGGTTCATGCTGGGGGCACACACTCAACTGCTGCAAAGCAGATTGATCCTAACCACTCATCCTGTGTTGTTCATGTTGGTGGTGCCCGTCCAACCTCTACAAGTCATGTTGGACCCAGTCTCTCAGCCTTTGTAAGTCATGCTGGGGGCAGTCTCTCGGCCTCTGTGGTTCATGCTGAAGACAATCCGTCAGCCACTGCGAGTCATGTTGACACTGTTGAAAAGACTAATCGTTCAAAACACAAGCCCAAGTTTCCTTGTAAGCTTTGTGAGGGAGAACACCTTACTTATAAATGCCCTTCTATTGTGGAGGTGCGAAGAGTTTGGTTTCATGGTCATCCTATTTTTGAACATTCTAAAGCTTTTCAACAACCAACCTCTCTTAGTCAGGTTGGACCCAGTCACCCAGCCTTTGTATTTCATGTTGGGGGCAAAATCTCAACCTCTATAGGTCATGTTGAGAGCAAATAGTCAGCCACTGCTAGTCATGTTGACACCGTTGAGAAAAATGGTCGTTCGAAGTGCAATCATATGCGAGTTGCTAGTCTTGATACCCGCGCATACCTACCTTTGACATTAAAAATAAAAACATGCAATTACTTGAGATTAGTTAAGCCATTTACCTTATTCTCCTTAACTGTCTCAACCTCCTCAACCTTCGAAACTACCTTATTTCACCTAGTATAAATACAGGCCTTGGGGAGGGTGTTGGAGACATACACTTGGAGAGCAAAGTTATGCTGGTGGAGTTTATACAGAAGTCTTTGGAGCAGTGGAACTCAGAATCCTTTGGCTGCAGAGGAGTCCTTGTCTCAGGGGTTGGGCTGTAATCTGAACTCTTTCCATTATTGTTAATAAAGAGAATCCTTCTTCCATATTGTGTCTTGAATGTATCTCATGTATTGTGGTTTGATAAATGTTTATGTTTTAGCATCCTGTATATGATTTATCTAACCTGTTTATATATATGAATCATCTTGTATTTGGAATATTGATCCTTGACAGATGAAGGAGAAAGCATCCCTGAAGGATTTGGAGGAGAAGTAGAGTGGAAGAGGACAAGCTAGGATCAACCATCGTGTATTGGGTGAGTCTTTCCCATCCTCCTATTTCCTTTACTGCACTCTAGAGTCAATTGTTTGCAAGTTTATTGAGTATGTTGGTAACCCCAGACCTTCGGTTATATGGTGTTTATTCCTTTACAACATGAGCCCCATTTCAAAAAGTATGAAATGTATTAAAAAACCTTAAAGACATAATTATAACCTTATCTTACTTATTCAAACTGTAACACCCTAATTTTGACCCCGTTTGCATTAATGCATATGATGTATATATTGTAATGGATCATGGTGTGGAGCTATAGGAAAACTCCCCACCATTGATTGTCGTATTATGTTTTGGATATGCTGATGGTATTTTGTGCTAACCAGGCATGTTATAAATTTGGACACCATGTACATATGCAAAATTAATTAAAATACCCACAACCAGCTATATCGATGAAACAAAAATGAAAAGGGCATGATTTCCTAAGGTTAAGGGGGGGGAATCTCTAACCCTTGGGAGCCATTGGGGAAAAACCAAGTGTCAATTGATAAACCCATCTATATGTCAAACATCTTTTTTGTCTTACTCACCCTTTTTCCTTTGTCTCATCCACCAACTGTTTTAATTCTGCAGGATTCAGTTGGGTAGTTATTACCCTTGGGGGAACATGTGCATGGGAAGTCATGTGGTTGGCAGGATAGCCAGTCCTTTGACCACACACATACTCCACCAAGGGAGGTCATTCCACACTCGCGGGGGCACTTGTTTTCCTCATGTAGATAGGCATTGGATGGTTCTTCTTCTTCCTTGATTTTGTTGTGTGTAGTTTCTCTTCACGTTGTGGGTCTGGGTATGTGAATCCACCTTCACGCAGGTCTCATTCCTTCCCTCACGTAGCTGAGAAATCATTGCTAGTTTGCCCACAATTTTTGGGTTGTTGTAGGCTTGTTTTGGAGTCCTTTTGGCCACGTTAGGGCCATAAACGACTATGGAGTCGAATTGCTCAGTCTGGGTTGTGTATTACCCAATTTTTGTTCTAGTTTTGCTCGATGGCATTCCCTTTCAATCCCAGAGTTGTTGTTTTGTTGGGTTGGCATAGTGGTTGGTCTTTGGACTGTTTTGGAGTTGAAATGGATCCTGAGTATGCTTGATGAACCTAGTGTGTATAGGAGCCTCATAGACAGAGCTAGAGGGATGGATTTCTTCTCTACACCCCCTAAATAGAACTGGAATGGAAGTCATGGCCTGAGGGACTACGCAGTAGAGAAGGGGACCGTTCCTTGTGTTGGGTGTGTGTGGATGTTATAGAAGTCAGGATAGCTCTGGTGCAGGTGTCCTCAGCTCTTCATTGATCCCACTAACTTAGAAGCCAGTGTTTCCAGTTCCTCATAGCCTGATAAACCCAACTACATTAGCTTGGCTATGTACTATTGTGTATCCTTCGCTACATGTGACCCTGATAGTTTCCCCTTATCCCTTTTGGAATCATTCCCAGCTCGGGGGTGGTAGTGTTGCTGAGAGATTGATGAGTGCACTGGCTTATGGTTGGGTGGAACATTGCAGTGACGTAGCTGGTTGCGAGACAAGCTTTCCTGGAGATAAGTACTCTTGTGCTTAAATCCTTGCAACTATATTATTTTATGAATGAACATGATGAATGCTTATTGTGTGAATGAATGCATTTTGCTTCTGCTGTATGTTTAATGAATTACACGCCTGCACATGTATGTTTTTATTTCACTGCATTTTCTTTATTATGCTATTCATGGGGCATAGTAGTTTACCCAAGTCGATTATGTATGTCAGTTGCATTCTCTCCATCAGGATGAGGGTTGGGAACATGACACAAACTCTTTCCTTGCCTCATTCATCAATCATTGCTTACACTTGGAAAGCATGGAGTTGATTTGGTGAGTACACTTTACTTGCTATTGGAGTTGATTTTAGAGGGTTGTTCAATTGTGGCTTTATGATTTATGTGCTAATATTATGAATATTATAATTGGTGAGGCTCTAGCTTTATGGTCACTAGATGTAGAGCCTCATATTTGTGTGTAACGGAAGGTGTTTTATTTCCTTAATTTCATTTTTTTCATAAAATATACTTAACACATGTTTAACAAACCAAATAGAATTAAGTATGAGTATAAACCCACCTAATTGAATTAAACTATGAATGTAAAACCCTTTTGTATGGGAAGGAAAGTGGTTGAACTCCTAAAAATACATTGATATGTTAAAATGGTGGTTAGCACTTTAACATCTTGATCTCCTATCGTATATTTTCAGGCCCATCTAGATATAAGATGTTATATATTCATGCATATTCTTTTTTGCGGCTTTTTTGTTTTTTATGTTTTAAAAAAAAAGCGGAAGTAACAGAGGATGAGGTGCAGGGTTTGAATGTTAGAGACTTGATATTTTCTTCACGATGATGGTTAGAAGAGAGAACCAGAGTATTTTTTATTTGATTCCCAATTCATTCAATGGTTTTATCAAGACAGACCCAATTGATCCATTCAAAATTCAATCCTTTCATCTTGCATTGATACAAGAGGTACTCATTTTAAATGTTTGCTCATATAGGAGGTACTCATTTTCAATCCATATTTCTGGGGTAGATTTTCTCAATTGTTCATTAGTTCAATTCTTGTGGAGTTGGAATATTTCTCTTGAAATATTAAATGGGTTCATTGTAGTTCAATTTTGGACATGCTTTAGCAACCAAAGAAATCACTCAATCCTCAATTTTATGACCTCATTTATTTATTGTTTGATTGAAGGTAGACATGCTAATAAAATTGGGCTATTGTGGGGCCAATTTCATTTTGTGGAGGATGTATTCTTCATTTTTTGGTTGAGTTTGGACTGCATGGGATGTGACATCATCTGGAGAGGACATAGCCTTGTTTGTCAGGACGATTTGTGGAGATTGGAGGGTGTTTACTTTCCGTTGGGAACATATGCTTACAGTTCCACATCTATAGTGATCCCCGTGCTTCATTTGGGACAATATCAAGGGTCGTTACAGCCAAAAATGGAACTGCAACCATATTGACACCTACAAGAATCTACTACAGTGTTTTTGGGTACTCTCATTGTAGTATTCCTTCTTTTTACGACTGTGCATAACATTTCTGGGTAGTGAAGGAGGGCATTGCAACATAAGAAGGGAGTCTGTAAACTTATTTGTCACTCATGGTGTTGAGAAGAAGATGATTTGGGTTGTTTTGTTGAACACACAACATAGTTTTGAGGAGTTGGATATACATTTTCTAATAAAAATCGAGACACCAAAGAATATCAAATCACTTCCATAAATGATTGTGCATGCACAAGAAGCTATAGGTTAGATTTAAAGTATTTTCAAATTTTCTTTTCCAACTTAGAACTGTTGTTACAGTCATTGTAAACTCAATTTTATATGAATATGACATTTTGGGTTTATTTTCCTTGGTATTTATGCAAAGAAATGTCTATTGCATTCACTGTTCATTGTTGAGGGCTACGAAGATCATGTGGTTCTCTCCACATCCCCAACATTGAATTGGTCCTTTTTCCCTTCCTATGTTGCTACTGCTGACTTAAATCCACTTCACTTTTGCTACCCTTGTTGGAAATTTCTTGGTTGATTTTTAAACGATGGCTTGAATCCACTTATCCTTTGGTCAAACCTCCCTTTGTCTTTCCCTTCCATGCTAGATGGATCTCTGATTTTCCTTTTCTCTAGTCAAAGCAATGCATTTCCATCATGATGACTTCATCAAGAGTTGGTGGATTAACAAACTCAATCCTATATCTAAAATTTTGAGGTAGACTTCTATGGAAGCACTGGATTTTCACCCACTCATCTTTGATATAATCCACATACCTCAACAATTCCAAGAATTTATGGAGATGTTCTTCCATAGAATTCTGTCTGAATTTTAGTTCATTGAACTCCTTCCTCTTGTTATCATAATACCTAAAAGATAGGTATTTTTCCTTGAAATACTTCATAAATCACTCCCATATGATCCTCTAAGTTTTAAACTTGTGCAGAGAAGCAAAGCATACAGATTCTTTTAAGCAAAATAGATATCATAACACATCATTCACACATAAACACAGAGATTTACCCTGGAAACCCTTGACCGGGAAAACCAGAAAACCTTGGAGCCACACCTCCTATTTTCTCTTCATTACATTATGAAATATTCACAATCCAAAATATAGGTATTTCGCAACATCCAAATACCCTAATCCGTTAACCCAGATTAGAAAAAGACTCCAATCCTTTAACTGGAATTAAGTTACATATTTTTAGACAAATTCTAAAAATAGCCACAAACAGCTATAAATAGCCATAAAATCTATAAATAGCCAGAAACAACTATAAGGTGCCTTTGGGATCACCGAGCTACAGCACTGACATGCGCACCTCCCCTCATACACACATGCAAAGAATATAACATATACCCAACATTCTCCCACTTGTTGTTTCCTTTGCATAGCAATGAGTCATGTACTCATAAAGTCACAGGTTCAGGGCATCAATGCCCATAGATTCTCTACACCAAGAGAACTTCTTTGTACTAACATAATTTGTTAATGAGTCTACAACATTTTTCACGGTGTCAACCTTCTCTAGCAGCACCTTCTTGTCTTCAACCATATCTCTCACAAAGTGATATTGCACATCAATATGCTTTGTCTTAGCATGATAAGCAGGGTTCTTTGCCAGGAAGATTGCACTTTGGCTATCACAATCTAACCTTACACCTTTTTGTACAAACCCAATACTTGAAGACAATCTTTGCAGCCACATAGCTTATTTGCTTGCATGAGTGGCTGCCATGTATTCAGCTTCTGTAGTTGAGAGTGAAACTATAGCTTGTCTCTTGTTCATCCAACTGATAGCTCCTCCAAATAGGTTAAACATATACCCACTTTTAGATCTTCTATGATCAAGGTCTCCAGCCCAGTCTGCATCAACAAATCCATGTACATTTATTACTCTGTCTAGTCCAGGTCTTCCTTGGTAGCAGATTGCATAATATGTGGTGCCACACAAATATCTGAATACCCTCTTTACAGCTATCCAATGCTCCTTTCCTGGTTTTGACATATATTTGCTCAAAACTCCCACTGCATGGGTAATGTCTGGTCTTGTATAGACCATTGCATACATCAAAATACCAATTGCACTGGCATATTGAACCCGTGACATGTTTTCTTCTTCTTCCGGTGTCTTGGGACAGTGCTCTACAGATAACTTTACACCTACAGGAATAAAAACCTTGAACAACTTACTTTCTTGCATGTTAAGTCTCTATAGTACTCTCTCAACATATTTTCTTTGATTTAAACTAATCATTTTGTTTGCATGATCTCTTCTTATCTCCATTCCCAGAATGAAGTTTGCAGCACCAAGATCTTTCATATCAAACTTGGAGTACAGTTGAGACTTCACCTCTTTTATAACATCTTTGTTGTTTCCAATCAACAACATGTCATCAACATACAAAACTATGTTAATGAAGTGATCACCAACCTGTTTGGAATATACACAGTGATCAACTTTGCTTCTCACAAACCCCAATCCAAGTATGTATGTGTCAAAATTTTGGTACCACATCCTTGGAGATTGGTTAAGACCATAAAGGGACTTCTTTAGTTTACATACCAACTCATTCTTTCCCTTTACTATGAACGCTTTTGGTTGTTTCATGTATATTTCTTCTTCCAGGTCCCCATGTAAGAATGTTGTCTTCACATCCATCTGCTCTACTTCAAGATCAAAAGCAGCAGCAATAGAAAGGAGAAATCTGATAGAAGTTAATTTTGCAACTGGAGAAAATATTTCACCAAAATCAATCCCCTCTACCTGAGAATATCCCTTTGCTACAAAGCAGGATTTATACTTATCCACTTTACCTTCTGCATTCAACTTATTTTTAAATAACCATTAGATCCCAACGAATTTTCTCCCAGCTGGTAATTGGACTAGATTCCAAGCTTCATTTTTGTCCAAGGAATCCATTTCTTCATACATGGCCTTTTTCTAGAGATCACTATCCTATGAATTAACAGATTCCTTCACATCTCTAGGATCATCATTAGTAATAGACATAGCAAAATGAGAGCAAAAATCAGGAGGGGAATACCTTTCTGGTTGCCTTATTTCTCGAGTTGATCTCCTCAAAATTGGAGTATGAGGTTCTTCTTCTTCTGATTCTGCTTCTTCTATTGAGTCAGATTCTTCACCTTCTAACTTAAACTCTATTTTCTCTGGTTCCTTTTCCATTGGATTCACTTCCTGTCTAGGGACTTCTTTGAATTCTTGAAACACAACATCTTGACTATAAAAAGTCTTCTTAGTTATAGAATTCCAAATCTTATACCCTTTCATACTGTCTTTATAGCCAATAAAGATACACTTCTTAGCTTTTTTATCCAACTTTCTTCTTTTCTCCTTTGGAACGTGTACATAAGCATCGCAACCAAAAACTTTCAGATGCTTAATAGAGGGTTTCTTACTAGTCCATACCTCTTGTGGAGTTTTATCAGTCAATGCTGATGTGGGTGATTAGTTTACCAAGTAACATGCTATCTCCACTGCTTCTGCCCATAATTCTTGACCTATCCGAGCACTACTTAGCATGCTCCTTGCCTTTTCCATCAACGTCCTATTCATCCTCTCAGCAACTCCATTCTGTTGAGGTGTGTACAAAGTATTATTTTTCCTTGCTATACTACACTTCTTACAAACTTACTTGAATCCATTTCCACAAAACTCTCCACCATTATCTGTCCTCAACAACTTTATTTTCTTTTTTGACTGATTTTCTACAAGAGCCTTAAATTATTTAAACTTGGCAAATACTTCAAATTTCTTTCGAAGGAAATAAATCCATATGTTCCTTGAGAAATCATCTATAAATGAAACATAATACACAGATTTTCCTAATGATGGAACATGAATAGGTCCAAACACATCACTATGTATTAATTCTAGAATTCCCTTTGCTCTTGTTGCACCAGATGCAAATCTTACTCGATTTTGTTTTCCATATATGCAATGTTCACAGAAATCAAAATCCAGAGTGCAATCAGTCATACCTTCAACCATATCTTTACCTTGTAACACTTGAATTCCCTTTTCTTTGATATGCCCCAATCTTTGATGCCAAAGCATTGTCTTTCCTCCTGATGTAGTCTGGGTTTTGTCATCTTTACCTCCTTCCTCCAGCACAACAGAATTGTTACATTCATCAATGATGGTTTTTCCCAATAGTTTGTACAGAGTTCCATACTGAACTCCCCTCATCAATACCATTGATCCTCGAACCATTTTGCAACCACCATCTCCACACACAGTCTTTACACTTGCAACATCCATGTTTTCGACAAATATCAAGTTTCTTGCTAGATTTGGAATGTGTAGCACTCCATGCATAGTTCTAATCCTTCCATCCTTTAGTTTTAGCTTGACTCTACCACGTCTAATGATACTGGTTGGTGAATCATCTCCCAAGTACACATCTCCTCCATTGTACTTTTCATATTCACAGAACCACTCCCTGTGAGGGGTCATATGACATGACGCACCTAAGAGTCAATCAGCAATGTATCATGTTCTGAAGGATTACCCGTGGAAGCTAGGTACGCATCCCCTCCTTCTTCTGAGGAGTTCTTCACCTCTGTGGAAGGGGTATCCTCATATCCCTTTGCTTTCTCAACATTCTTAGATCTGCAATATTTTTATGTTTCCCAGATTTACCGCATTTCCAACACTTCCTTATTCCTTTTCTTGGGGATTTAGATCTACCCTTAGATTTAGATCTCCCCCCATATCCTTTATTTTTGTTTCTCCCATGGGGGTGACCTCTCACAGATAAGGCATCCATGCTATGATTATCCATGGTTTTTCACCTCATCTCTTTTGATAGTAGGGATGATACAATTTCATCAAATTTTAAGGTTGCATGGCTATAACTACCTATTGCAACAATTAGGTTGTCCCAAGAATCCGGCAAAGAACACAATAACTTAATACATTTATCTTCTTCAGCCATTTTAATACCAACAGAGGTTATTTGACTTACCAGAGTATTGTAGACATTCAAATGCTCTGTTACAGTGTCATTCCCGTCTATTTTGAGGTGAAACAACTTCTTTTGGAGAAACAACTTATTCACAAGGGATTTTGATTGATACAAACTCCCTAGTTTTTCCCATAGCTTTACTGCACTATCTTCACCAGATACGTTCAACAACACAGAATATGATAAGCACAATCATATTGTACTCCTCGTCCTTCTTTCTAATTTATTCCAATCATATTGTGACGTTGCGGTGGTTTTTCGTACCCGGATCCACAACAATCCACTGTTCCAGATCTACCAGAAGATCCTCCATTTTGAGCTTCCATAGCTCAAAATTCTGGCCATTAAATTTCTTGATCTTGATTCTTGAAGTGCTCTCCATTCTCTTTCAATGCATAAATCAACACTGCAAAGCTCCCACTGAACCCAGGTTTATCACAGACTCGAGATCTATCAACCGCGTCGAACCCTTAGCAGCAAAGGCGTCCCCCTGATACCAAAATCGAGCTCTGATACCACATGTAAGTTTTAAACCTGTACAGAGAATCAAAGCATACAGATTATTTTAAGCAAAATAGATATCACAACACATCATTCACACATAAACACAGAGATTTACCCTAGAAACCCTTAACCGAGAAAACCAGAAAACCTTGGAGCCACACCTCCTATTTTCTCTTCATTACATTATGAAATCCTCACAATCCAAAATATAGGTATTCCGCAACATCCAAATACCCTAATTCATTAACCCGGATTAGAAAAAGCATCCAATCCCTTAACCAAAATTAAGTTACATATTTTTAGACAAATTCTAAAAATAGCCACAAACAGCTATAAATAGCCGAGTTGTAGCACTGACATGCGACCTCCCCTCCATACGCACATGCAAATAATATAACATATACCCAACATATCCTTCTTTCCTTAATTCTTTTACTTACATCAGGCGCTTCCACCAAATTGAATCTCATCCATTTGGATTGTAAATAGAAATTCTGGCCTTTTCATTTCCTAACTAATCACGAATTCTAAAATAGTTCTTCATCCCAAGAATCCATGCTTTTGCCTCTTGACATGTCTTACCTTCTCCATCAAATGTGGGAGGCCTTACCTTTCTAAATTCTCCTCATGGAATATCTTTAAAATGTCTTCTTTCAAATATGTTGGAAGTAATCTTTTGGATACTTTAAGAATCTCTGGAATCACTTGACCTACTAGAATAATATCTTGACAAAGATACCTTACGTTTCCTTCTCGGGGAACCATTTCTTAGACTCATCGTCCTCTTCCTAGAGCAACCTCTAGAGCAACTCTTTGCATTTTCTTATTCTTGGTCCACATTGGTTGGATTGGACCCAAGGTTTATCCTATGCCACATATCATTGAATCTCTGTAAAATAGAAGCATTGATTTGGTTATGTTCTTCCTGAGCCTTCATCAATCTTTCATTGAAACTGATCATGGTTTAAACCAAATTCTGAGGAGTGATTTTATTTCTCCTCCCATTGGATTATGTCTCATCATTTTCATATTGTATATTTTCTCCTAATACATATTCATCATGTTCGTGGGGGTCCTGAGCATCATTCATGGCTACCATTTTCTTGTTGAGACTCTTTCCCTCTCCCACAATTGTTCAAAACTCATCAACTTCAAACAATGTGCATCATAGAGGTGTTTATATGACATATTAGGAATGCATGTAAAAACATAAAACATTATGATTTAATAGGAATAGAATCATGGAATAATTCACATGGTTCTAATATCTTCTTTTTTATGGCCCATTTATGCATTTATGGAAATTGCCTTTATTGACAAATTTTTTTGTCAAAATAATGTCACAGGCACTTTTATGATAAAATCTATAAGACATACAAATCCCTCATTCAGATTTTGATTGTACACCATTGTTCACCTCTAGATAAGCTTTCCAGTGCATATATCCATGCTCCATTCCGATATCGGATATGGAATTTACATTCTTCCAAAAAAGTCAATTTTGTCCAATTCTGGAAAAATTTTGGTGAAAATTTGAAAATTGGGAAAACTGAAAAAGTTAAAAGTAGTCAAACCTGGAATTTTATAGTGGTTGACTGGAGAATCGGATCATAGATATAAACATTACTGAGAAACACTTGTCATATGAACTAAAATTTTCCTTGTTCTCTCTATGTTTACTTCTACAAGCAACTAAAGTTGATCACTGAGGCTAATTACACCTATGGAAAAATGTAAATTCCATAGGTGTAATTAGCCTCAGTGATCAACTTTAGTTGCTTGTAGAAGTAAACATAGAGAGAACAAGGAAAATTTTAGTTCATATGACAAGTGTTTCTCAGTAATGTTTATATCTATGATCCGATTCTCCAGTCAACCACTATAAAATTCCAGGTTTGACTACTTTTAACTTTTTCAGTTTTCCCAATTTTCAAATTTTCACCAAAATTGGCTATCTCCCAAACCAAGCGTTTCTGGAAAAAAAATCGTATGATAAAAGTTGTTTGTTTTTATTTTAAAAGGTCAAGCTACTGATTTTTTTTGGTTTCGACATCTTAGGTCGCATTTACCTCCTTTAATCTTTTTAAAATCCCCAAAAACTGTTCCGGAATAGTGCATTTTGGACTTCTTTCACACCCTAGTTTCACATAATTTGGAATTTGGATCCAGTATTCCAAATCTAGCTGCTTTCCTAGTCCATTCTTGTTCCATAACAATTTCATTCCAAATCGAGCTACCATCGGGCTTCAGGACACTAATTTGACATTTTGACCAAATTAGGGGAAAATGGTCTCAGGACTCTCACTATCACTTGTATGAACTTCGTTAATAACATATAAGAAATGCAAGTTTCATCCAATTCTGCATTAAACTGCTCCTGCTATGGCCATAACAATTTTTCAGGCTCCATATATTTTTTTCAGATCCCAACTTTTTCCAAGCCTTTTCAACTTTTTTGAACAAAAACCAAAAATCAGAATGCAAAATTGATCTATAATGAGCCATTTCTGACTTCCTGAATATGACTACTATATTCTGTACATTGTGATTCAAAAGTCAGAAGTGCAAACTAAATCCTCCACAAAACCTTCTTGACCTCAGCTCTAACTACTATATTATGTATATCTAGAGTCGAAAGTCGGCACTACAGAATGAATTCCAAATAAGACTACCTTGACCTCTTGAATTTGACTACTACCTTCTGTATGCTGATAATTGAAAGTTGAAACTCCACAACTATGCTACTACACAGTCCCGGTCCCCTACTTTCGTCGTTGGCACCACAGTGTCGAAACTTCGGCGTCAGCATCAACACAGAGATACTTCCATGAACAACCTGTCGATCTCGATATTGGCACTTCGACTTCGACACCTAAACACTATCCAAATGGTAATAATGAATGGACCTTTCACCCTTCCTATTCAAACGTCGGAAGTTGAAAGTTAGCATGATGCCCATGTTACTTCCAACTTATTCTGTAGATATATTTCACGTCTAACATCCATTTTTTATGAAACAAACTTTGTTGGAAATATCTCAGCGAGATCTATACAACAATGTGATCCTATGCAACATATCGAGGTTTTTATTTTTGTTCATTAATTTAACCCACAATTTACCAAACATCTATCAACACTCCTTCTTCATTTTTTATATTATGTTTGTAAGTGTAGATCTTTGACAAAACAACCTTAGTGTTGCAACCTTTTGCTCTGATGCCAATTTGTCATGTACCCTCCCATCAACCTTACCCACAGAGGGAATGTAAATGATGCATGAGGTGCTAGAATTCCCCCCTGGTCATAGTATGGATTTCTTAACATCTAATGATACGTGTGCAAATTCATATTAAACATACGCAATGGAATTAAAATCTAGTAATGCACACATACAACATGCTTATACCAACATACTCGTCATAGGCATAACAATAACACCATCCAAAACAATAAATTCATTTTAATGTTATTCACAGGCATCTAATTGAAAAAATCATGCTAGGTCAGCTCATTCAATTTAACATAATGAACAATCATTCATAACACATAAATTAGGCATAATTAGAGACAATAATAAACACTTATTCTTTAATTGAAATTAATCGAGCAACTAGATATGAAATACCAACATTCCACCCAACCATAGGTCTTTATCCATCCTATATTCTTTCAGTTGAGAGACCACCCCCAAGATGGGCTATGTGTCCACTAAGTATGAATTACTCAGGATCACTCATATCCAAAAGGACAAATACTAATGTTATGCCATCATAAAGTTGGGTTTGTCAAGAAAGTAGGGAGGCAGGGAAGGAGATATCTAAGGCAGTGAACTCAACCATAAAGATACATGCATCTCAATTTTTTTTCCAGACATCCTTGGCACCCACAATACCTACCACACCCAACATAAGGACAACCCCCTTCTCTGCTACACAATCCCTCAGGTGTCCCTTCCCTCTAGTGCTCTTCAAGGTGGGTATAGAAAGGTACAAAATGCTAAACCTCTAAATATTCTTTCCTTCACTGGTTTTATCAAGCAGTTTCGACCTATGATCTCACTCCCACTTCGATCCAGTCTTGGATTTTCCAAATTCTGGACACGTGACTTCCAATAAAAAAATTCCACTTTAGGCTTCAAAAACTAGGTATTCCTATGGATTTTAGAGATTTTATCACTCTTAATTTCACCCCATGGTTGACATCTATGGACTCCCCCACTAGATTTCACTACTCACATAAATTTCTAATGGCTTTTGGCACTTCAAAATGTGGCTTCTTTCCAAGTTGTGATTTCTAGTTTTTCCACAGTTGGGGATGCATAACAAGCTCAAAATTGCACTCTCGTTATTCCCTTTTTTTCACATCGTGTTAGATGGGATCATTAATCAACTTAGATAAGTCTGGAAAATCTAAGGTAGTTAAAAATGGAAGCTGTAAGTTAGGTTGCGGGTAATTATAGTATTGATAAGGTAAGGCTACCACAGTAGGACCATGGGTTTGTTGAGGTTGGCCATAATACCCAGCAAACTATTGATAATTGGGAGCATTTTGACCCATGAACAGTGGTTGTGCTTGGTTCGTTCCAGCTTGGGGTATTAATTAGTCATAGTAATCTAGGGACTAAAACACAATCTCATCAAAGATTAATAACAATAAGGCATGAAAATGGTGTAAAAGTGCTACAAAATGAGTAGTTGCTCTGTATATTCACACAAAGAATGAGTAATACAATACAATATCATGCTGCAAGCATGAATTACAAAGCAATTCGAATTCCCAAGGAGGTCATTCGAATTGAATGAGTGAGTCTAGCTTAACTGAGTGTAAGCCACAGTCAACACTCAAGTTAACCACTAATTAAAACCCTAATTGACTCAACTGAGCCCTAACTGAAGTCAGAGTGCCATAAATGACTCAGTCTAACTGAAAGTAGGTCAAACACATGTCACAGAAAGCCAACCAACAAGTGGTAGCACTTTAATGACTCCAATGAACCCTGATGAGGTTAACTGAAGTGTAACTGAACATCAGAAGTGGTGGCTCTGTTGACTCCAGTTCATTAAATAATCAATTTAATGAAGGAGGGCACCTTCACTGCTCTGTTTAACTAATTGTAACCATCAGTTAGCAATATGGGGCATTAATGACACTCATATCACCCTCAGAGTGCTCCAGTTAGCCTCCTTGAATGTAGGAGAAGGATAAGTTAGCCTCCTTGACTAAATGTAGGCGTGGGTGTGATCTAACTGATGTCATTTAGTGCTCCTTTGATGTCAATTAAGTCAATAATACTTAGGATAGTGGTTTAACTAGGCCAAATTGACCAAAAAGAGTGTGTATGGTGGTAAATGTCTCCAACACCCCCCCTTAAGCTATCCTCAGGAGAAGTATAAAACATAAAATGCATAAGAATTCTAGGGCCCTGACAACAAAGGCCATAGGTCACCCTTTACAATAAAGTAACTGCTTAATATAACCAAGGAAACGGGGAAAACCTCATGGGAAAAATACCCCCCCTCAAACTAAGCAGTAAATCAAGAATTGGTTCTTCTATGCAACAACATCCTAATATTGTGCATGTGAACCTATGAATCCAAACTAAATGAATATGTCTGGAGGAATCTTCCACTTTGGAAGAAGAGCAATGCACTCAACTGAATCAGAAATATAAACAGTTGCACGGTGAAAACTAGACCCATGTAGAGCAGCTGAAATCATTTGAAGAGAGAGCAAAGGTTCTTAAGGATTGTCAAGAAATTGATATGTTGCAGCCTTGAACAGCAAACCATGAGTGGTAAAATTAGCCCCAATTCTTAGGAGCAAGTGTCCAAGTGGATGCAGAATGTCTTCCTCTTTACTAGTTCTGTGAGGAGATGAGCATGTGACCAAACGTAGAGAAGCCTTGGGACTGTGGAGAGCGAATGCTTGAGATCCATAATCTGATATAGCTTCTGAAATAGAAAATGAATCACATAATAAAATATTAGCAACCTCATATGAGGAAACTAACACCAAATTCCCATTAGCAGTTTTGAAGAGAAAGTGTGGTACTTGATTTTTCACACTGGAATTGGTGAGAGAAGCTACAAGCATGACTGAAAGATCTTGGATTTTAAAACATGAACAAAATAATATCAAATCAGAAATTAAATCAGATCTAAATAGGTTCAAAACAGATCCAAAACTTTGAAATGAAATCAAATCCCCAGCAGCAGTTTTGTAGGAGACTTGCAGTACTTGTTTCTTCACACCGTTGATGAGAACAGCTATAAGCAGTACTGAAAGATTATGAATTTGATATATTAAAACAAGAAATATAATATCAGATCTAAATAATATCATATCAGATCCAATAATGTTAATATCATATTCAAATAAATGGTTAACCGAGACGATGGATGCACAACTTTCTTCTTCTTCAAAATTCTGAATTTTGGTGCATGCAATCCTATAGGAATTTGTTGGAAGATCTAGATCATGGGGAGCAAATGGATCACTTTTTTAATATGATATTTCTTCCAAAATATCCAAGGTATCACATATTTTCACACCATCAGCAACATTAGAGGAAGAAAAATCAAATTTCTCTTCACTTTCGGAAGCAATTACTGGTAAATTTTGCACAGAATTCAAAGGAAAATCACTGGTGAATGTTTGCATGGAAGTGCAGCAGTATTTTTCTTCAATATCAGAGATTCAAATGTATTCTTCTGTTTCATAAATATGACAAGGTGAGATATCACAGATATTATGAACTTCCGGAGCATCAGGAGAAGGAGTCACTGCATGGAGACTAATTTTTTCAATTCAAATTGATTGTGTAGAAGATTTTGCTTCTTCTTCATCTTGAACAACTTCATCAGAGAGAGTAGAGGCCAAGGTTTTTGGAGTAAATAAATCTTGTGGTGCTGGATGTGATCTCCAAAGTGCTATTATGATCCTCATTGTGCTTGCCAAAGGTTCTATCCAATTTTGTCCAGAGATCCTTTGGGTATTCAGCAGAACCAATAAGGTAGCGCAAGCTAGGAGAAAGGGCTAGACATATTGCTCCAAAATATCTATCACCGTCATTTAGCCAGTCATTCTCATTCTCATAAGACTCTTTTCCAAGTCCAATAGACACCTCATAGAGACCTTTTCTCTTCAGAGATGTAATCATCTTCAACTTCCATTCTAAATAGCTTGTGAGTGGGGTGAGAAGAGAGACTGATGAGTCCATTCGAAGTTGTACCTGTTAAAAACCTGCAAATCACAACAAAAAGGTCACCGTAAGGTCAGACAGCCTTCACATTTTAGGCTTTCATCACACCCAGCATAGTTGATCAAGCAAGCTTGACCAACAATTTCCTTACTTGGGGTATTAAGTGGTAAGCCTTAGCTTCTGGTGCAGTGCTGGATTTTTGAGCTATTGCTCAATTTTCATGCAAGATCTGTCAAAAACCTTATTTTTTGAGATATATGAGCTTCATCCCACCGTGAGATCTGATACCATATTAATCTGTCACAGTAATCTAGGGACTAAAACATAGTCTCATCAAAGATTAATAACAATAAGGCATGAAAATGGTGTAATAGTGCTACAAAATGAGTAGCTGCTCTGTATATTCACACAAAGAATGAGTAATACAATAAAATATCATGCTGAAAGCATGAATGAAAAAGAAATTTTAATTCCCAAGGAGTTCATTCGAATTGAATGAGTGAAGCTAGCTTAACTGAATGTAAGCCACAGTCAACACTCAAGTTAACCACTGATCAAAACCCTAATTGACTCAACTGAGCCCTAACTGAAGTTAGAGTGCAATAAATGACTAAGTCTAACTGAAATTAGGTCAGACACATGTCAAATAAATCCAACGAACAAGTGGTAGCACTTCAATGACTCCAATGAACCCCGATGAGGTTAACTGAAGTGTAACTGAACATCAGAAGTGGTTGGAGGCACCTCTGTTGACTCCAGTTCATTAAATAATCAATAAATAATAAATTTAATGAAGGAAGGTGCCTTCACTGCTCTATTTAACTAATTGTAACCATCATTTAGCAATATGGGGCATTAATGACACTCAGATCACCCCCGGAGTGCTCCAGTTAGCCTCCCTGAATGTAGGAGAAGGCTAATTTAGCCTCCTTGACTGAAGGTAGGCGTGGGTGTGATCTAGTTGATGTCATATAGTGCTCCTCTGATGTCAATTAAGTCAATAATACTTAGGATAGTGGTTTAACGAGGCCAAATTGACCAAAAAGAGTGTGTATGGTGGCAAATGTCTCCAACATGGGGTCCGCAATTAGGTTGAGTCCACTGAATGGTAACTCCTCAGGGATAAGGGACATATAAGGAATTGTTGTATTTTCCCCGCTTAGGTATTGATTACCAATATTGCTTTGTTGAGGAGGGACCCAAGCTGATGTAGGAGGCTATGAAGTAGGACCAATAGGACCATAACCAACATGACCACTAGGTCTAACAACTGGAGGTGGAGGTTGTGGAATACTATGTAAAATAGGTACATAAGATCCTCTAGTTGTATGGGATGTAGGGGTAAAAATTGACTTCTAACATTCAGAAAAGCTATGGGAAGCATAGAAGTACCTCCCATTGGATAATTTGACATTGGATTCTAAACAGAATGTGGCACTCCTACAGGAGTGGTAAGTCTAGCCACCGTTGATGCAGATGGAGCATTCGTTGGAATAGCACTAGAACGGATATTCAATGTGTTGATGCCTGGAAATTCACAGGCAAAAACAGCAAGGGATTCCCCCCCGTCAATGTTCCCAATTAGCCCGTGACTGTTTGGTATATGGAATCCATCCGGTTTGCGATCCGGCTACCGTAGGTCAAGTAACAAAAACAAAGGTTTTACCGGTTGCGGCCCGGTCCACCATGTATTTTGTATTTTTGACTTAAGTATGATATGCATGTGCCTAATTAACAATCCAGGGTGATAAAGATGCAAAGAGTAGTCACAATGTGATTCCCAGGTTCTTACCTCTCATCTTAGACTCACAAGCATCCAAATCATGCAAGAAAATAAATACTAACTAAACTATCTCTAGAGAGCTGGGTATTCATTCATGAGTAATGCACCCCTGTTTATGTGTTGTGGAAAATCACAGATAGTTGTTCTTATAACCAAACATATAAACATGAATAAAATTATATACGATAAGATAGCTTATCAACAGTTAAAATTTCCATTACTGATAGTGGAAATGACATCATAAAGGTACTGAAGAACATTCAGACAAGAACATAGGTTCAAGAAATTAGAACACTCTTACAGCTAATGAGGCACAGCTGAAAACGAAATAGTTCACATTCAACATTGCTCATTTAATCACATTGACATATTCCACATAGTACTTCCTCCAATAGGCAAAATTTGTAGTCTCTGGTTGTAAAATGAAATAGTTCCTCTTACAAGCCTTAAGTTACAAGTTTTTCCAGGGAAAAAGCCCTTCTAGCTATTAACTTTCAAATATTTAAACAAAACAGTAGATCGCTTGGGTTCCCCCAACGTATGACTTTTCCCATCCCTTAAAACGTTTCATCTTCCCATTTTATTTTCTGTATGCATTCATGATCTGATTAGTAACTGATAGATCATTCTGGCCTATGCCTTTGTCGCCAATCAATTTGTCTTTCCCTTCATTTTTCCTGCTAGTGATCCAGACGGCCACGGTTCGACTTCTTCCAAAACCTGCCTAGCTATGCCTACGCGCCGTAGTGATTTGACTAAGCTCTGGAAACCACCTGCAATCAAATGACGTGCATCATTCATCGGAACCGTATTCAAAATGTATCAACTAAAATGACTAAGCATTAAGAGAGGCGAAGCACTGCATTACGGCCACAAGGGTTAACGAACGCCGGCACCACTACTCCGTCCACCTACGGGTTCTAAAGAAACCACCAACAACAGGAAAAGATATGACCTGAAACGTGGGGGGGAGAAATTTCAATCGTAGGTCGGAAGAGATCACATCGAAAGCCAAATGACTTTCCCAGCCGCAACGGCGGAAGAGACAAGGGCTAAAGACACATGAAACACGGGTAGGAAAAGCTTTAGTAGGAAGTCGAAAGATATCACATTGGAAGCCAAATGACTTTCCCAGCTGCAACGGTGGAAGAGAAAAGGCTACGGTTACACGACTAAAGGGTTAACATGCATCAGCAGTCGGAGCGCTTTATACTTTGGGTTCTTAGCCGCTTTGGGAGCCGCAACGACGGAAGAGGAAACGGCTACGGCTTCCGATTAAACAAAAAATGACGCCCGATCAATAGAAAAATTAAGTGTTCGGAGAGTTTTAAAATTCAACAATGGTAAAAATACATTTCATCTCCGAAACAGCGGCCTTTCAAAAAACCATCAGCAAAACCAAACTCACAATCGGCGACCCAAACAACTTCCAACACACACAATCTCCGAAAAAAGGCCGAGAGTCAATCTTTTATAATCATCCAACACTAAAGCACGACCAAAAGGTTCAAAGGATCCAACGATTAAAAACAATGCTAAATCATGAGGAGGGGCCCAAATTTTAAGAAATTTGGGGAGAACGGTTGCAGCTGCAACACAATGATCTACCCAAGATATCACTAGGTAAAAGGTAGTGTAAAGGCCTTCTAGAGTTTGGAGTTATTTCCATAGATAACACATTTATGACACTAGTAGAACCAAACTGAGAGATATCTTGGGCAAGGGTGGTTTCCCAAAATGGAGCATTCAGATCAAGTATAGGAGCCACTGTTTCATCAGGCCGAAATTGATTGCATCTAGCTCTAGAATGAGTTGGGATGGAAAAATATGGATTCTGAGAGGAGGTTTGCTCCGCTAAATGTGGTACTGAAAAATCGGTAATGGGAGCATTGGAAGGAGGAGATAATTCACCTCCTCCTTTTGTAACTAGAACTCCTTCCAATTCAAGCATATAACCACTACTTGATTTGGAATTTGTATCCATTTCTCTCTCTATGGGAGGCTGGATCACAAGATTTAAAGGATTTCCAGGCGATAACCCTTGTAACTGATGAGATCTTCTACATGAAAAAACATCCAATTTGGAAAAGTCAAACTAATATCAAAAGTAAAACCTCTATATAATCATGCAAATCAAACGCTACTCAAGCTAAAGCAACAATCGAAACTGTGATAGGAGTGGTTAGAAGTTAGGGTCCTCATAGGATTGTCAAATCGCCACAACTTATGATATACCGCAGGGTCCAACAGTAAAGCACGACGAGGAAGATTGGGACCATACCCTTTCCTAAATACTCGACTACTTGGACAACACGTGTGTAGCAATCTCCCTGAGTGTTGTTATCGATGTATTATGGCGATAGTACGGTCAAAGGGCTATGCTCATATGGTCTCAAGATCCCTAAAATTTTCTTCTGATATACACAAGGTATGTGGGAGCTCCACTCCATAGTAGTGTTGTCTAATGCACAGTCGTTCAAAAGGGACCTTCCTATATACCACTGAGTACATGAAGTACCTTTCGATATACCTCAAGGGTACGCGAAAGGCCGTTCTATGTACCAGTAATAGGTGGAAGAACCACATGATCCCCGGGATGCAGTGCAGGTAAATAATGACAGCTCCTACGTTTAAAGACGTTGGAACGCGTCTCTAACCTATCACACCTTTCTACAAATTTTAACCTAAAACTAGTGCTTAATTTTATCTTTTGTTGTTAGGTGAATGCATGAGGTCGGTATTGAAAAGTAAAACCATGCAATAATTCTCATGCAAATCTTTTTAACTTTCACTTTTCATAAAATTCCCTACCTAAGGAAGGGATAGAGGTTTGGTTGCTACTTATCCAAAATGAATAAATCCCAAGAAAACAATATGGAACTATATTTTCAAACCTATTGCAAGCATATAAAGACTACAAAATGAAAAAAATCTTGAAAAGGAAAAGGATGGGATCTCTTTTGAAAAGAAAGATTACAATGACTACTTAGCACTCAACACTTCTTCAAATTATTTAAAATGAAAGCAATATGCAAACAACAAACTTTTCCTTATGTTTGAGAGGACAAATATATAAGAAACAATTAGAATGTAAACACCTGAAAGTATATGAGACTAATCAAGCCATTAACACGTCATACCTATACTTAAGATCTAGAACTTTTCTCCCAATTTTTTCAAAAATAAAATATGAATATAATCTTAAATAAAAAAGCAATACTAATTTCTTTCCAGTTGGTCTAAGGACCATTTAGAGATATGAATACATAATTTCTTTTCAAAAAATTCTTCTTCAACCAAACATCATGTGGACAAGAAACTCATAAGCCAAAATCAAACTAGTCCTTGAAGGTATAAACCAATCAGGCCTAAACACACTTTCCATATTTTTATCAACAATTTAAACTATCAATAACTAAGCTATACAATCTTTAGAAACCAAATTACAAATGCCAAATATCAAAATCAAACGGGGATTAGGACCCTATCTGGCACCATTGGTTGATAGCTGAATACAGAGTGCTACTATTCCAACATCGTGCTTTTTCAATAAGAACAAAGCGGTGGCACTGCTCTCTGTTCACTGGATAAATGCGGTGGCACCACTTTTTTCTTAGAAGAAGGTACGGTGGTCTCCTTTTCAACACTACCCAGGTACAGTGGCTAATAGAGATTTTGAAATTTAACATAAGGCGAAAAAAATAAGATGTCATAGTTTAATAACTGCATCCAAATGATAATAATCAGCAAAAATATGAAGCATCAGAGGTAGATCAAGGAATGTCTAGAAATTCCAAACCAAATCTAGCTAATTTACTAGTAGATGTGATCTATTAAGAAATTGAAATTTAAAGACAAGGTAAGAATCAAGGATAACTAAGAATTCTGATCTTCTCCCCAGTATGGTCGCCAATTTTTCTACTGGAAATACGCACCCTCTATGGACAGAAGTTGTTTCCCTAGCCTAAAACACTCAATACTAGAACAAACTAGTCACAACATAAAAGAATTTCCCCTAAGATTACATAAACGTATTAAATAAAATGTTCTTTTTCCTCTCACGGGTTGTAAAAGGTTGATCTTTAGAGTGTTTTCTCTCCACAGATGTCCTGCAAGATATACAATAAAAAACACACACAATAGATTTGAGTAACAAGCTAGTTTATAATCTTATGTTAATGACCAAGGAATTCAACAATAAACACAGTGATTCAAACACAATGATGTTTATGGGAAATAAACCTTTATTTCCATTAATTAAATGGAGAGAGAGAGCATACAACCTAATCCTTAGTGTGGAGAAACTCTTCTCAAATGAATATTGCCTCAAAGACATAATCTTTCTTACCAATTGCTCACTAGTCTTGGCTGAATTTGGCTAGAGTTTAGATGCAATAACATAATCTTCCTCCATTTACCCACGGGGGGTGAGCTTGTATTTAATCCCATGGGAGGATATAATAGGTTGAGGATCTCATGGGTGAGGTGGAGGGAGAACTCTACAATGATGGATCTCAAGCTCCAGGTGGTCATGAACCTTAGGTATGAGGCTCCACGAATTCAAGCTTCGAGAAGCCTCTCGAAGCTTCTCTTTTTTCCTTTAAAACTGGAGCACCGCTCTTTGTCCAAAGGTATAGAGCATTACTAGGGGAGAATTGCTCATTGTATAAAGGAAACTGGAAGTGGCACCACTTACTGCTCAAGGAAAAAGAGAGTTACTGATATAGGTAATGCACCTTGACCATAGGGAAAGTGCAATGGCGTCCAAAAGTGTAAAATCACTCACCTTTGTCCATTTTTAACTTCAAAGCTTGAGGATTTAGGAAAAATCTCGTTACATGATTTTGGTGAGAAATGCGTGTAACAATCATAGTGCACTTTGGGATTCTAGGTATGCTTGATCCATCATATCAGGTCTTTCTCTTTCATTCATATCCCAATAAATTTTCCTATCAGTTCTGTATCCTTCCAGAGCTCCACCCTTTCTTGGACTTTTTATGATCTAATTTGCAGAGTCAGGATATCATGGGCACATGGTAGACATCCACTAGTGCCCCTATTTAATGCTCGAATGGGGGTTCTCATCCCTAACTTCATCCATGAACTCCCCTAATCCATCCCCTTAGACGTCGTTGATCTTCAAGTGCAATGGAATACTCTTACTGGAGTTTGTAGAGGGGGAGAGGCCCTCTCCCTGGTTCACCATTGCATTGGCCCCTCACCAATTAGGTGAAGCTACCTCACAAACCATCATGTGATCATCTCCGGTCTCCGATTATAGAACCCTAGTCTGATCGATCTCCTTCGAAGTCCTATATAGTCTTGATCACTTTGCGCATCAATACTTCATTATATTTAAATTCTTTTTGTACAATAGATTTTCATGTTTTTTAAACTTTTATTTTGAATGAGTTTTTTTGTCAATGTAGATATAGTTAAAGATGAGAAATGAAATTCTTTTGTCCTCTGCACGCTATATCGAACATCTTCTCAATGGAATAAAAGTTTATGAAGGTATAACATTTCCAAATAGAAAATTGTTGCACAACAATGAAGTAAAACATGGATGTGTCATTGTAACTGTAAATAGATTTTTAAATGGAGATATTTAATTTTCACATGCATCAATTGGTGCAAACAACTTTTCAGAAGAAAAGGATTCATATATCGAATGAATGCATTAGATATGGTTAGCCACATCAATGATTCCCTATGAGTTGAAGGTTTGATTGAGAGACCTGCTATCAATTCCTATACTGTTGAGGACAATTCTAAGTAGTCTTTTCTTCTGAAAAAAGTTAAATTGTTTCATAGATGCTAATATAATGGAAATCACATTGCACAAGGGTTAGTGATAAATGCATATGAGAATGACTATATTAAAGGAGAGTTTTTGGGATATCTTTTATTCAGTGTGTTGGTGAAGGAACTGTTGTTTCCTTGCAAGCTTTATTTGTCAGATCTACACACTGGAATCCTTGTATCTTAGCTAATAAAAATGATAGTCAATTTCGAGATAGGTTTATTTCTATATGTTTACATGGATAAGCAATTTGAATATTCAAATACAAGGAGAAACCAAAATCACAATATTAATTTCATGGGAGTAAAGGTGAAATTAGCTAATTGTTGTTCTTCACAACCTTGCTATGTAGCCAGTGGTATGGTTTCAAATGTTTTGAAAGGAGATGTGGTGAAATTTGTACCATTGGATGGTTAGGAATTTGGAGTTTTAATTCAGGATGTCTTCATGCAATGTGATAAATGTTTCTTATCAAAATGATCTCTCTGAATATGGCCTACAAACTGCATGCTTGACCTTAATGGTGCTCCATTAGATGTGATATTAGAACAAACTGCAAAGGAACCTATTGTCAACTTTTGGAAAACAATCAAATATTTTCCTCTTAAATGGTATATCCTCCTTTGGATGACGAGGCCTTCATCACCATAAATTTTTTTACAACAAGGCCATACAATTCTGTGAAATGACAAACTAGGAAACAATCATTTGAAAGGAAGTTGACCAACATATTTGATGAAAATTTTGATGAATGTGGGTTCTCTGCCGAAATGAGAAATGCATGTTGTTGTAAAAATCAATGTATTTCAAAAATTCCTTTCTATTCAATGGTTGAAAGCTATAGAAATTGACATCTTATGAATGAAAAATAAAAAAGAGAATTTGTATTGCATTCTTTGGAATCGAACGCTCCTATTTCCATACATGGAGAAAAAAGGAAGAGATGTCTCTTTACAATGAGATTTGGGACTCTATATGTCTATCAAATTACATGGTATAAATGTTATGGAATAAAAAGGAGCACATTATATAGCTATAAAAAATCATTTATAACTAGTGATTTGAGGATTGTGAATGCCAACAGTGGATTACAAAATTCTAGATCAAATACAGTTGCAATATGTGCATGTGTAAATCATATTCTAGAACAAAATTAAGAAAATTCTACACATTTAACTCAGTATATAAGTAAATATAGAAAAATGGACCCTTTATGATTATTTCCATCTAATATGTCCTAGAGATTACTCCTTAATATGGCTAATGAAGAAATCCAACGGATTAGTCTTCCTCTATTGTCCCAATCCAGTTTTATCAAATTAAAGGACAAATTTTTCCTGATGTTGACAACACAAAGAACAACTTCTTTGCATGGTGAAATGAATGTATTTCACTCGTCAACAAACTCGGCGCCACCATTGATCCAACAAAAGTGGAGAAGTTGTGAGCAATCCTGTTGTGCCCCTACCCAACAGCTTCATAAAAAATACAAATTTTATCAAACAAAATGAAATTTTGTTTGATGAAATATTTGAAGTCCTCATTTCAAAATTGTAGAATCTGGAGCTACTGAAACGATGAGATTCCGTGAGCTATTGAAGTGATGAAATTCAAATTGTTTTTTTTATGACCTTGTCAATTATTGCTAATTGACAAAAAATTAATATGATAAATTATGATTTTGAATGCATTTGTATGCTTTCCACCATAGTCTCACCATAGGCCTTGTTTGAGCATTCAGCAATTGGTATGTTTATTTATGTTTTTTGCAAATTGGACAAGGTCCTGGAACATCAAAGGCCAAATATTTTTATGTAGGGGTGCCTTATCCTAAGTTCATCCTTTAAACTTTGAATCATGCTTGATCTTACCATAAGTGTTTAATTTCGATCTTTATAATATGCTCCATATCGTGACTTA
Organism: Pseudotsuga menziesii; assembly: GCA_001517045.1. NCBI lineage: Eukaryota > Viridiplantae > Streptophyta > Pinopsida > Pinales > Pinaceae > Pseudotsuga > Pseudotsuga menziesii. Next base: position 1,620,246 of record LPNX010057986.1, on the reverse strand, counting down.
TATTCTTGCATGTAAGGTTTGGGATTGGTTTGATGGTTTATGAAATTTCGTATGATCACCATTTTTGAAGATTGAAGTCATTATAGGGTAAGGTCGACATTAACGTCCAAAGTTCAACCCTTATGGTTGGTTTAATCTGTGTCATCATCTCCATGTACGATTTGCTGGATCGAGGGTTGATATGGTATCATTACACTCGTACATAACTCTATAAATAACATTCAATTGCAGGTACGTGCTCAGCGTCGTGGCTCCCTACTCGTTGAACACCTGTATCTGATGCGAGGAGTGGTTTTATGGCGATTAGACCGGATAAATTATGGCAAAGTGAGTTTAATCTGGAGTCTTCACCGTCACTTTATATTACTTGATTGCCGCTCTGCGTGATCATTCTCCCTCCCCCATGCCGAGTTTACAGGGTCCTTGTCTGGGTTTGCTCATGTCGCACTTCATTTATCACAGAGTCGGGTTTCATTGCTTGTGTTTTTTGCTTGGTTTTCATCCCGAATGCTTGCTCTCCAGCGTTCTATCTTATTGTGAATTGTGGTGTCTCCTCTGTGTGCAATTTCATGCATTTGCGCTCCCAGCCATGGCTCCAGTTGTTAGGGTTGAGCCCAATAACACGAAGCTCCTCGATGAAAAACCTCAGCTCCTAGCTAAGGTAGAAATAGTTGGCTGGATTCCATTTATCCGCAAGTTTACAGACTCAAACCCTGAGGTGACTAGGTTATTTTCTATATCGCTGGTTGATGCTAGGGTTAAGGTAGCCGAATTCAGGGTCGACGAGCGCTCAGTTGCTTTGGCTATGGGCTTGCCGTTGACAGGTGAATGTTGGTTCAAATACAAACAGATGGAGGTCACTGAATGGAGACAGATGTTGAAGAATCCTTGCCAAGATGTGTCCTTTAGAACCGGTGTATCGCAGAAATATTTCAAGAAAGAATGGCGACCGGTTTTAGATGTTATTCACAGGTATGTGACTTGCGAAGGTCATCTTTCCTTGGCTTATGTCTATCATCTTCGATTGATGGTTGTTTTTCTCAGATTTCCCATTAATTTGCCCTTTTATTTAGTTCAAAGCTTGACCAAAATGTCTTCGGCCATTAAGAAGGGGCTGAAGAACATCGGTCACAGTATTTTTCATCATGGCCTGGTTAGGATGTTGGTGGAGAGAGAATTGTCTAAACGAAATCAGTCGTGGGATGATTTTCTTGAACAGAATGGCTTCATGGCATTCTGCCATTGCCAATTTGATTGTGCTGAAGAGTGTGTAAGACATCAAGAGCCTTGTCAAGTTCTGACTTCACCTGTACACGAGCTTATATCAAACCCTGATGATTGTGTAAACCCCTGCGTTTGCGGTGATCCTGCTCCCACTCCTGTGCATAGTCCTGGTACTCCTATGCCTTCCAAGCGTAGGAGGAAGTCTTTAAACCTATCCCCTGTGATTCCGAACCGTAATGACAATACTAGTAAACAGGCAAGAAAAAAGCCGAATGTTAAGATTACTGGCAGGTTTACGAGGAGTATGGTGGCCAAGGTTAGTGCTGTTGAGTCTTCCGTGAGTAATAACAAAGACATTGAAACTGTTGTGTTAGATGACGAGGAGAATAGACCTGTTTCACCTAATAATGGCCTTGATATTGATCATGAGACTATCGCAAACCATGCAAATAATAGTCCTCATATCTCTTATTCAAATCCTCAGTTTGACCCTATTGTCGATCCTCCAATTAAGGGCAAGTCTGTTGAAGCGAACTTACCTGTGTCTTATCGAATTGATGAAGTAATGCACCCGTTATTCATAAACTGTTTATTACATAAAATACATAGAATGGAGGAAGGAGTAATTGAGATGGTAGCACATGGTGAGGCCATAAAAGCTGAGAATATAAGACTGAAGGAGAAATCTGACTCAGATGATAAGTCTATGTTGTGTCTGAAGAAACATAAGAACAGGTTGATTCGAAGAGTAATGAAACTGCAATGTGAGAATCATAAAAATGAGGAAAAGATTAGTGAGCTGAATGCTCAGGTTACTCTAATGCAGTTTAAAGGTCATTCACAGAATCCAGTGGCTGGGGTGAATATACAGGTGTTTAATGCTCCTGTTAAATCATAGTATTTTGGGCACACTCACTATTGTACATATGTTTATAAAGTATTTCAGGTTTGAAGTTTGTAATTAAATGCAGCAAGTGATAATGAAGTTATTTTTGTTTCAGGTATTGTTTTGTATTGTTTGATTGATTGTGTAATTTAGTTTGTTTACTCTTGCAATTGTGTTAATTTTTTGTTTTTACTGTGTAGTGTCGCAGGTGATTTGGTTGATGCATTTTCCCTGGATTTTTGTGATCACTCATTTTCAGGATGATCCCTGGAGAATTATGAACAAATCAGTTGCTGTCCCAGGTGTCACTACATGACTAGTGTCTTTATCACTTTATGATTTAGCGTCATAGGTTGAACCTTTTGCAAATTTTGGGATATCGTGACGTATATGAAAAATGACAATTTCATTTGTCATTTTTCTATTTTGGACGAATTTGGTTAAGATTATGATTATGTAGTTTCCTGATTTCTAGAAATATCTCCATGTGAGATTGAATTTATTTAAAGGAGACATGGTTTACGGTAAAGGGGGATCGATGGTTGGGAAAAGGGGCTAGACGAGATCACTTCAAACATTTTCTGTGGCTTAAAACAATTTTTTGTTAGCAGTTGCAGCACTGTTTAACTGGTGATATTTATGAATATATTTGCAGTTTTTATACTAGAAAAATGTATTTATAATATCGTTTGATCTTGTCATATATTTTCGTTTTTTTATATGTTTTTGTCATATTTTCTTTTAAGAAATGTGCAGATGCATCACCTGTTTAACCGTTGATTTATTCTGGTTTCATTTGCAAATGTACATCATGTAATAAATCTGATGTTGTCATCATAATATATGTGATATATTCGTTCACTGTGTTGTTGCGTTAAATATCAGAATTTTTTCTGATGAGCTTAGGATTTGTCTTCATAGTAACATTATTTGCAAATTGATTCCAGGGTTACTACTATCGTGCTCCTGATCAGGATAGGTTAATGGTAGTTTTTCTTTATGTATTTTACAGAAAACCTATTGAATCAGATTGTTACATTTATATTTTGATGAGTTATCTTTCAATTTTGTTATTAATGTACATGTGTTCGTAGTGTAACTTATGTAAATTGATTGAATCTATTAATAATTCTCTAATTATTTCATAGATTAATTGTTTAATTAGGTTAATTCCAGTTATTAGTTGTGTAATATATCAAACTAATTCAGTAATTATCTTTAATAGTTTGCTGTGTATATTCATAGGTATACTATAGATTTAGTTAACAAACAGTAGCTTTAGTTTTTTTGAGTCTTTTCCTGTAACTGGGATTAATTTAGGGAAGGCAACGGGGCCTTAATCCCGTCAGAGGCAACTACCTAACGACTAAGGGCATCTTTGAAAACTTTCGGATTGGGTTGTCTCTCGGTTGACGATTGTGCCAACTTAGGCCCGTCAACAAATCCAAACAACCCATAGTCAATATATCACACGTTGTTATCATGTGTACTACACAAAGATATTATGTTAAAAAAATAATCCAAACACATACGTCATTATTGTGCATGACAAGATGGATAAGTCTAAGAATTATATACCAAGATTGGGTAAGATGGAAAAGGCTCTTAGTAATGTAATTAATCTTCCCATTTCTTTGATTGGTATGCTTACCCATGGACACCAGACTAGGGGATATGGCCACTTCAGTCTTTCCATTCTGGAGGGACGTGAGTCAAATTTCACAGTAAGTTCATTCTCGAAGTGTCTAAGAGACCTTGAAAGAGCAAATTTGAATAAATATGGGGATTTTTGTTACAAAATTGGAACATCAAAACATCCTTTTCTTGATTCCTTATTTAGACTAATTCTTATTAAAAATGTTTGATCTATAGGCAGGATGAGATGCACAAACCTGATCAAAATACTGGTAATACAAACCTCCACATTTCAAATAAAAAATTGCCACCGATATTATTGCTACAAATGGATAATTGTGTTGGTGATAACAAAAATCAATATGTGTTTTCATTTCTACCTCTTTTAAATACAAGGAAGGTGTTTGAAATTGTTGAAGTTGGTTTCCTTCCTATGGGACACATGCACAAAGACATAGGAAGAACATACAAGAGCTCATCAACTAAACTAAGGAAAGAATACATATTTTCTCTACTGGAGATGATGGGCAATTATAGGAATTGTAAGGAGCACATATCGTATGTTCCTTATTTACTTAATGACTATTTTGACTTCAAGAGTTTTATGGAACCACACCTTATGGATGGCAGCTCTAAGATAGCTAGTATCAAAGCATGTCATTTCTTCAAGTTTCAGCTCATTGATGGCAGGACTATTATGAAATATAAAGTGTCCAAATGGGATGAAGCCTAGTCACCTCCTATTGACATTTGGCATTCTTGTGATGATGGAAGTGCAAACATGCCAATAGTGCAACCTCAATTATTAAATGGGGAAACATTAATTGTTAAATATACAAGCAAGGTGAGCTATTGATATGCATGAAATAAAAAAGAAGTGTTGGAAGCATATATTTCATTCTAAAAGAAAGGGGTTTATAAGGGAGGAGAAAAATATTTGCATCAAAAAATAGATTATCGAGAAAATATATATAATTCTTTGGAAATTCCATTTTAGAGCGTTGACCACTCAACATCTCAAAATTTTCCATCCATGCTATAGGAAATAAAAGACAAAGGTCCTACAATGTCATCAATTCAAGTCATGGGAGAATACTTGAGGGAGAATGTCCTCACTATTGATTATATCTATGTTGGAACTATATCTAACAAGCTGAGAGAGGCATTCTATCCAAAGGACTATGTTGTACAAGGGAAAATGCTTATAGTACGATCACCAGATGAATATTGTATAATATGGTTCGTTAGAGCAGTTGGAAGTGTTTACCTAGATCCAAATGTTGGTATTAAGACTTACAAAGTAGAGGTTCAATGGTGGAAGCCAACTAGAACATCGAGGAACCTCAAATATTTGTATAGTAAGTTCTTAGAGAAAAAGAAATAATGGATTGTTGGCTCAGAGTAAAATATGTCCATTGATGGTAATAAAATCATATGGACATGGTAACTAAGGGTAGTATGGATACAAGAGAATATTAAAATCATCGAGAAAGACCTTTCATTCGTTGAGGCACAATAATATACAAATGGATCATGATGTTCATAGTAAGAGTTACAATGAAGGGCATAGTTTTCTCAAATTTATTGTTTTTCCCATACCTTTAGGGAAAACCACGCCCTTTCAAATCGACTCTCTAAAAAGGATCTCGTTTGTATAGAAGGTCATATTTTCTTAAAATATGAAGGTAGTAGTCTTGTTGATTAATGGAATTTGAAGGCATCCCTATTAGGTTGTACTATACTCTTTTTCTCTCATTTGTTCTAGCTTTGGTCTGGTATTTTTCACTTGAGACAGTATGAAAACACCTTTTTCTTTTTTGTAAAGACACTCTTGATGGTTATGTTCTGGTTTAGTTAGTTATATAATTGTATTAAGGTTTGCATTACTTGAGGTTGTAAACTCTATATTTGGGTCTATGTTGATTTTTGAAGCCTTCTCTATATACAAATGCTTCAAAGTAGACTCCTCTTAAGGAAAATCTGTTTTTTCCATCTTTTTTTGTATCTATTTTGACTCAAACATGTATGAACAAATGGTCTTGATATAGGTAGTCTTTTATACTTTTTTACTTATAACGTTGTTTCTCTTCAATATCAAGTTTTTGCTTCTTTCTTATGAAAAAAAAGATGTCGATGAATGAGGCTTTCATTGATTGACGATGTCTTAAATATTCAATGAAAGTTATTGAAATGTTATTTGAATGCAATGTTTGTTGTGTGAATTTATACACGAAAATAGGGTTTAATCCTCATAAACTAGCCCTTAATATACACATAGAAATAAGAACATAATAAGTATAATTAAAATTACATGCAAATCATGCCCCAAGGGCTGAATCTCATTCACATATTTGATCACAGTAACAAAATTTAATATATAACTAAACACATCTCAAGATAGGTTTGAGCCACATGGATTCATCCATTTTTTTATTCTAAAGATAAATCCATTTTATATGCACTATACAAACCCATGGCTGATTCTAAACACAAATATACACAAGTATATATGCAAAATGCCTTGAGTTCAAATGAAATGTTGTATACAAATCATAAATTCAAGGACAAAAACATGATTTAAATCTAGAAACATTTGAATACATGAATACATGAATACAAGAATGAAGCCATTCACATCCACTTAAATGATCAAAATTTGTATCAAAATGGTTGTAGCCGAAATTAAAAAGGTGCATACATACAAAAATATACATTAGAAAATAAACACATAAGAAGAGAGTACTCAACCCATAAAAAAAGGTACATGCATTCAAAAATCAATCATCATAAGTCTCTTAGTGTTACTGGTAATATGTTTTGCAATATTAACATGAGAAGGACTAATCGAATCTACAACAATGTCGCAAAGAAATGACTGAAGGAGAAGCTCAAGATAATATTGAGTCAACAAAGTCAGGCATAAATCAGTATCTGGAAAACAAAATTCTTCAAAGATTTCATTGCTAGGCATCATCTGAGGTTGTTTTAAAATAACTTCAATTTGCTCCATTTGTTTATCTAACCCTTCGATTTTGTTCTTCATAGATGCAATTTCCTCTGCACTCATCCAAGTAATGTTTGCATGAGCATACCATTCTTTGATGTGAGCCTCTGTCATTTGAGATGACCAATTCTCCAATTTTTTTATTAAGGTCTTGAATTATGCTTGTTGTTTCTGAACTACTACAGAAACATTGCCTACAGAGGAATTAAATCATTGTAGGGAATTCAACATTGTGACAGAACTATAGAGACAATCTGCTAATGGTGTGTTTAGATGTGGGAATATAATAAACCCACTCAATACTTGGGTTAAAATATTTAATCATTATCTAATTAATTTCCTACCCACTATCCTAGATAGTTGGCATCCACTTGCACCTCATGGTAAACACTTTCCATATATACCTAGGAATGCTTTAATCCTAATTTTGGTTTGATCATGCCCACTTTATTGACTACAATAATTAGTAACTGTGCTTTCCTATAGATCATGTCTTTTACTGCTTTATTCCATCTTTTTAGTGGATAAGGTAAAGTTACTCAACTAGGAAACTACTATCTTTTGTTGCAAACCCATCCTCCTTGTTTTTCCCTCCATATTATAGTATTAGCAAGTCTTTCCATCATACTTGATAACTCGCTCATGCTTTAGCTAATTCCCAAGGTCCTTCATAGATTAAGAAAGTGCTTTAGCCACTTATGGGGGTTTATCATATTTGGTAAGCCTGATTTATGAGCTAGCAATGAGTTGTCTTTCATAAACTCTATTCTCCTTTATAAGGATGTATTTCCAATGTAATAATATCAATTATCATTTATTGATCATTCATTAATGTGTGTTCATTAATTCATCTTCTTCTCTCCTTATGCTAATTCTCTACAATTCCCAGTGAGGTTAATTGTGTGCTTAGATTTTTAGCTTGTTTATGGAATTCTTGTTGCCATCAAGGCTTTAGAATTATAACATGGTATTAGAGATTTGGGAGCTCATCAATTAATTTTGATTTTCATATTTGCATGTTTATTTGTAGGTGAAACAACTTCTATATGGATTTGAAAGTTCCTCTACTATCTCCTTTCAACTATGTTCATTGGAATCCAAAGATGAGTGCATACTTGAAGAGACAATGTCTCCATTGGTGCTTTGAGCGAACTTGAGTCTTATGAAGAGAAGATTGATTGGATGAATAATTGTGATATAGCTTATGGAATTATGTTTCTAGCAATGTCTGCAGAGATACATCATATCATAGATTTTGTTGAATGTCCATTTGAGCTTTGGAACAATTTGGACAAAGCTTTTGGTATGTAGGAAGTAGAATATGAAGCATGGAGTGAACCCAAAAACTCCTCATGTGATCTATCCCAAGATATCTCAGTCTCTACATTGTCTAATGAAGTTATTCATGATGAATAAGTATTTCATACAGTTCATGTTGATGCTACCCTCTTTGATTTGAATGCTTTCTCCTTCAATCAAGAAACAAATATTGAAGAGCCATCTTTTTCTGTAACTCTTGAAGTTGAAGATCTTGATTCATCTTCTTGTGATGTTGACGATGAAAAATAAGTGACTAATGGATATGGTATTTCTATTGATGATGATTCACTCATGCATTCATTGTTCTTTATGTCTTCAATCATAGATTCTAAGATCTATGGTCTAGATCCTTCACACTTTGTGCATACCTCTTTCATTGATGGTGCACAACCCAGTGATTTCCTATATTTTTGCTTAGCCAATTCAATTCCTACTAGTTTCATTGCACTTATCATACTTGATCTCATGTGCTTCTGCATCTCTTCCTTTGTTCTTGGAATCAACACTTAGAGCCTCCTTGAATATTTTGAACATCTCCTCCCTTCCTCCTTTCATACTTCTACTACAAAGGATTCATTATCAATGTATTCCCACAAGTCTAATTATATGCTTATATGTGTTCTCTTGCATTATTTGGAAGTCTGATGCCTTCTCTATGTTCCTACATGATCACTTGCACACGTCCTCTCTGTGTAAATGAAGTTGGAGACCAAATACATTCACTTGGACTCTCATTTCACCTATATAGAGCTGATTTCATCTCTATTGATTGGAATTTCAAGTCATTACATCATCTTAGAGCTGCAATAGATTTCACATCATTAGATCTTAGTTGTTATGCATGGTCCCAGTTTCCATCCTACAGTTGTTCTTGATCCAGGTGAGCAGATTTTTCTTCTTCCCAAGAAGAATATTCTTCCAGACGTCAGCATTTAGTTTGGAGTAGTATCAGTAGTAGTTCAAAATTTTTGGTTTTCCTTTCATGTCCTTTCTTGAGGGAGGATTTTCCCCATGTGGTTTTTCCTCTTTCCTAAGACTTTTGGACATAATAATTGTTAAAGGGTGACCATAGCTCTGTTTTTGGGCCCTATATGCATACATATGCATTTATATTTATGATATATCATCATAAAGTCATACTTAAAGCGGGGTGTAGGAATATAATAAACCCACTCAATAGTTAGGATAAAATATTTAATCATTATTTGATAAATTTCCTACCCACTAGCCTAGATAGTTGGCATCCACTTGCACCTCATGGTCAGCACTTTCCATATATACCCCAGGAATGCTTTAATCCTGATTTTGGTTTGATCCTTCCCACTTTATTGACTGCCATAATTAGTAACTATGTTTTCCTATAGATTCTGTCTTTTACTGCTTTATTCCATCTTTTCAGTGGATAAGGTAAAGCTAGTCAACTAGGAAACTGCCAGCTTTTGTTGCCAACCCATCCTCCATGATTTTCTCTCCATATTCCAGGATTATAAATTATTTCCATCATACTTGAAAACCCACTCATGCTTTATCTAATTCATGAGGTCCTTGATATATTAGGAAAGTGATTTAGCCATCTATGGGGGTTTATCATATTTAGTCAGCATGATTTATGAGATAGAAATGACTTGCTTCCATAATCTCTATTCTCCTTTTTAAGGATGTATTACCAATGTAATAATATCACTTATCATTTATTTATCATTCATTAATGTGTGTTCATTAATTCCTCTTCTTCTCTCCTTATGCTAATTCTCTACAATTCCCATTGAGTTTAATTGTGTGCTTAGATTCCTAGTGTGCTTATGGAATTCTCTTTTCCATCAACGCTTTATAATTCTGACATTGGACACTAACAAAATGAAACTCATAACAAATGCATAAGAAATAATCATAGGAAGTTGACAGATTTGAAATGCAATGCCAAATCCGGAAAAATTTATGGTTAGTCATTGCTAAGAGATTAGTTTGTTTGTATTCATAAATTATATGCAATTACATCATGCCTCCAAAAAGGTTGAAAAGACACAAAATTGAAATCACATTCATTTTGGGCAAGAAGGAATAAATGAGTTTGCACGGAAAAATGGATGGGTTCTTTATGTATTCATTGATATTGGGTTTGCATGCTTACATCGGTCATTTAACTTATGCATGGGATGTTACATACCATGCATATTTCATATAGTAAATGTCAACTTGATTTATTATGATATACTATATGGCACATTAGTTTGTCTATATTTTTTTTATTTTCGATGCCTGAAATTGTAGTCCGAATACACTGCCATTTTCTGCTAATTCTTGTACATTCACAATGCTATTTTTACCCATTTATATCCTTTCCCATGCATGCTAACATTTCTTTCACACGTGACCACGACCTAATATCACTGCAGCCCATATTAAATCTCAGTCGTTGACAGTTGCATACCTTTATCATATCCCTATGCACCTTCCTTTTCTTCTAACGATCTAGATTACATGATGGGATTGTGTGACCGAATCTTCACCATTGACAACATGAACACCTTTGCCACTTCTTGGGCATCTTGTCTTACATGAATGGTTCATATTACAAGTTATAATATGCATGGTCTAATCTGATCCATACAAACCCCTTATCATAAATTCTGATCACCTCCATTCTACGCAAATGGTCACAATCATCCCATCAAAATTGCAAGATGTAATTTCGATTGATGGCATTGGGGATCCTCTTTGATAACCTATGATTCACTTCCTATGATTTATGCTTTTAAATTCCACATCAAACCTGTTACACACGGGTGGACCATGTCATACCTATCCATGTGGCCAATGTGCCCTTGCATCAACTTTTTTTCTAAAATTTATATAAATGCCTAATTTTTTAATTTTCTTCATATATATGGTTTAAGTGGGTTCCAACTAGCATAAATCACACTTGGAACATAAAATTTACACCTGGACAATATAGAATTTCGATGGCCTCTTTCTCATTGACAGAAATTTTCACATCAATAAAAAAATATTGTAATGTTTGGCATTAGTTTGAATTTTTACCTGAATTTCCTATGGACATTCAGTCAGATAGTTAACCTACAAATTATAAAATTTGGTTGCTTATATGTTCTTATGCATTCATTAGATTATTATAGGAAATGCAAGAACAAACATACGCTCTGTGCCATGCATTTAACCATTCATAGAACAATAAAGAATAAATATGCTGACATAAAATTAAATCATGGCATTTGTATACATAGGTAGATACTTATCTCCAGCTAGATGCAGGTGAAGGAAATTCCTCTCATCCATAGGCACTATCAAGACAACTATTACCTTGATAGTCCACCCTTGAGCTGGGGATATCAATCCACAAGGGATAATCCTTTACATACCTTTTGATTTGGCTTCTATACTTTACATCAATAATATATAGATTATGTTATGGGGTCAAACAGGGGTGTGGTATAACTTCCTTCCTTGACAGGTTTCCCATGATCTTGAACCGCATGTGACATTTGTCATTTTGTTTGTTGTGTTATTTTCCCCACATATATATTTTTAGGGGTATAGGATGTACCTTCTGGATCTTTAGTTGGTAACACCTGTAGTTGTCCTCACACTTCCTGCATTGGTAACTGCTACTCTTTCACAAAATTTTGTAGTGCTTGTATACTTTTCCAAACATGCTTTAGTGGACTTGATCTGGTTTTTAAGAGCCTAAAATATTTATCCAAATCAGACTAAGGAATATAGTTGAGATTTCCTGAGACGTTTATTAAATTCCTTAATAATGCCATAGTATCCAGGGAAGGTTGTAGTTATTGGTATATCTTAGTTGTTGTGGGTGGATTATCCCTTAGAGATACTACTGTTAACCTTGAAAATTGATCTTGGGAGACCCAATGATATATATTCTTGGGGTGTATTTCAAATTTCTCATTCCAAGGGGTTGGAAGGCCATTACCTTTGATTGTGTTCATTGTTTTGAAAAAGGGATGAATTAATACTAAAGATCCTTTTATCTTTTCTTCTAATACCTTCATCAAAGCAATCTTATGGATGCAGTTATCCAAGTGCATGATAGATTTCATCCTATCATGTATCTATTTAGAATTCAACTACTATGGAGTTAGTGTATTGATTATTGTCTTCACCTGCATGAGAAACTGGAATTTGTTTTGAATATCATAACTATTTCGATCCAAGTAGTTAGTTGCTTTCACATATATTATGTAGTGACTTAGGTTAAAGTCTATGTGAGCTCGAAATTTATCCATATCTATGAGAAATCTTTTCCATATGATGTGTTAAACTCTTTGCAACTTGTATGTCATAAGGGCTTGCACCATGACTTCTAAGTACTTTGACTCCTAGTATTTTTCTTGTGACTTGAGTGAGGCTACTTCCTTGTTAAGATCATGGATGTATTCCCTTTCTTTATCAAACTTTGTTCCCTGTGCGATCAAATTCTCATTATTTTAGTTTGGATAATTTTTTCTATGTTTTAGCAGGGTGTTGTAAGGGGCACATCCCTAGTAGTAGATGATACTGAACCTGCCTCAAGACAACATGTATACATCAACGTAATTGTACAAATTTAATGTGAAAAAAAAGTTTTTTTTGTTGTGCTTTTTCATGAGTATAATCGATTCATTTAGATAATGTTATCTATATACTTGTTGCAGAGTGTTGATCGAGGAATCGACCTAGATGTTTATCAAATGACAACGGACTCAGGGAAACATGTATACGTGATTGTAATTGTATAATTTAAATACGTCAAATTGTTTTCTTATTGTGTTGTTACCATGAGTATTTTGGTTTCATTTAGATAAATTTTTATATGTTTTTTATGCAGGGTGTTGTAAGGGGCACCTCCCTATTAGTAGATCATGACAGGTCCCATATAACCATTGATCTGATGAGTTGACGATCCTCGAGGCAGCATGTATAATTCATTGGAATTGTACAAATATAATATGGAGCATAATTTTTTTTATGTCTTTTTCATGTGTATATTGGTTGCATTCTAATAATGTTTAACTTATTTTTGGTAGGGGTATGATCGGGGAAAGTCCCCAGCAATGGATCAGACGACACCAACATCGAGGAATTAGGTAAACCTAATTGTAATTTTATGAATCTATCATGATCGATATGTTTTATTAATATACGTTTTTCCTTGTTCTATTTCTTTCACATCAGTAATGTTTTATATATTTTTGTTGCAAACGACTGATTCGGCATATGAAACAGAGTCAGAGAAACCATTAGCTTTTGATGTGGATGAGTTGATGCACGATGTTGTCATTGGTTCTTCTCTAGACCTGGTTAAGATTATAGAGAACACCTTGAAAAAAAATAATGAGGATATCCTTCACTTGCTATTCGTTCAACCGCAGACAAATGCGATTAGATCCAAGGTTGATGTTTTGGTAAAGAGATCGCATGCCTTGAAAGTGAGTTGCGGAATCTTGAATCATAATATAAATTCATTTAGTACTTTATAATTTTTACTTGTATATGATGGTGAACTTATAAAATATGGTTTGTATTTAAAGGATTTTCTGTGACCACACATTAGTGGTCAAGGAAGTGTTGGCCCCAATGATGCTTGTGGAGAGGCATCACATGAGAAAATGACTCCAGATACATATCATGTGCCACTGTTATCGACTGAATAGTCAGAACCATGTTCCATGACACCCCCTAGGCCAGCTATGAGTGCACCCTCTAGTGACTAACGCACACCAGATCATGCAGAACAAGGGGTCGATGCAGAGCCTGCTAGTATTGATATTGATGAAGTAGCATTTCCTAGATCTTCCCATGTCACTAGCACTGGTACAATACAAACAACATTTTTTGTGGATGAAGAGCTCGTTTCAATAAATATAGAGAAGATCCCAGGTAATTATTATGCATTGTTCAAGTTAGTGTTTATAATTTGATTGTAATAATTGATAAAGCATTGTCTTTCAACTAATGATGTCATGATCGTTTTGAAGGAAATGATGTTTTTTATAAACATCTAAATGATTTTTCCTTGGATATATTTCGGCCCACCATCTGCACAAGGTGGGATAAACAAATTTAAAATTTAAAATATGAGCTCACTAATCGGTTGGTTGGCATGTTCAGAAATGAGACCTTTAATAGAGTCGCGGTCCTAAAGAAGGATTAACAACATATGAAGATTTTTTGGGACCTGTTAGGTCATGTTTTTGTTTTCCATCTTTTAATACTTTTATTTATGTTTTGAAGCTTGGTTTTACTTTTTATTCCTGGAAAATTTTGTTGATTGGGAAAGTTTGATTTTTTTCCCTTTAGCTTTCATGTTATTTGATTCTTTTTAGTTTATTTTTACAAGTTTTGGTTTGATTTTATGATAAAAGGGATTATATAAGGCTTATATGGATTAAAAAGTCTAAAAAATAACATTAAAGTTTACTTAGGGTCCCTAAATCAAGTCTAACCCTATATCATGAGTTTAATTTTTGAAAATCATTAACTTGAATTTTCTTGTAGCGCAAGCCAAAAAAAAATGCACACAGGCACTACATGAAAGTCGTGCAAAGTTAGAAATCATCATTCAACATTGCGGAGATTTAGTTCTCTATGTCACCAACACTGTGGCAGCAATCTGGTATAAAGATCCGATGAAATAGTTGATAAAGCTTCTAATCGCCGATCGTGAAGCTAATGGTTTAAATATAGTTGCTAAAGCTTCTGATCGCCGATTGTGAAGCTAGTGGTCTAAAGCGTCGACACTGCGGCAACATAGTGTCTTGAGGTTCCGATGCATTAGAGATTACTACTTTCGATCACTGACAAGTTAGTAATGGGAAGTGTTGATTCGTTCAGTCTTGGGGCTCTGATCACCGATGCTAAGAAAGATTAGTTGTTAGTGATGGAATACGCCGATACCGTGGCAACATTCAAATATTAATCACTATGACAAGTGTCAATATCATCATGAAGGTGAATCGTGGTGTTTTCTTGCAGAAGTGAAGCAATAATGATAGCGGATCATAACGAGACAAAGGTGTTTCAAATCACATTTTTTTCCTGAAATGCACGTAGAGCAGGTGGAGATCGTGGTGAAAAATCAGTACTTGAAAATTGGAATTTTGAAACAGAGTAAAATTAGGGATTTGGGGAGCGGTCATTTGGAGTGTCAAAACGGTCAGAGAAGATTGGGACATGCAGTTCGACACCTGACAGACAGGAGAATAGGATTCCAGCAGCTAGATTAGTTGTTTTAACAGGTAGGCTACGAACTGATTTCCAAGGTTTATTAATTTGGGGTTTTTATAAACAGAAGATTAATGACTGAATTGAGGGAAGATTATTAGTTGTTAAGCCTAATTGATACTAAATGATGGATGCTCAGTAATGAAGTTAAAAGTATTTTCCAACTTAAAATACAATCAGAGTGTGTTGTATTTATAGAAGCTATTTAACAATATCTTAAAATGAAAAAGAGTGGAAAGCAATAGGGTAGAACCCTCAGACTTAAGTTGGGTCAAAAACTTTCCAGATTGTGCACAATTATTTGCAGAAGCAGGATGTTTAGTGTTCTTCGAAAATATTGAAGGTTATCATTCAGAGGTTTCTTACAAGTTTGCTCAATGTTTAGACAAGGATGTAGTGTCTTTTGACACTTTGAATTTCAAACTAACTAGGGAGTTACTATAAGAAGCAACAGGAATTATAGATAAGGGAGAATTCTGGTTCAAAAAGGTGCCCTTCACCTTTGATGTTCAGAGATATCTGCTTCCAGGTGTAGTAGCATACTGGGGAAAAGGGGTTCCTATTCAAAACTTTAAACCTGAGTGGATTGAGCCTATCAAAATCTTACAAAGTTATGTCACCAGTGAGGGGAGATTTGCCTTTGTGTTTAAGTATCATTTTAGATTCCTTCAACATCTTAGTCATGAATCTAAAATGAATTTTCCTTTCTTCTTTTTGAAAATCTTACAGAATATGTCATGTAGGGTGAAAGAACACCAAGATCATACAAAACAATCATTTTTTCACCATGGGCTCATAAAACTGATCATAAGTACTGTATTGCAGAAAAGAGAGAAGACATGGGAACGCTTCTTATTTTGGTCAGGTTTCAAAACTGAGAAGGAGGATCGGTCTCAGAAGAGACAGGTAGATAAGGGTCATACTTTGATTAAGAAACTTAGAAAGAACATCATAGTCAAAGATGAAGAAGCTGATAAACCAGGAGAAGCTTCAAATTAGGAAAATGAAAACATTGAGTTTGGACAACGAGTTAAAGTTGAGGAAAGCAAAGTTTTACAGTCAGAGATGAAAGAAGTTGAGCCAGTGGAAGATGTTTTACCTACAGAATCAAATCAAGCTGAAGAGGAGACAGTGTCATGAAAGAAAAGAATGAAGGTTGTTGAATTTTCTTCAATAACTCATCAAGGAAAAGTTCTGAAAATGTCAGGAGAAGTTGGAGCAGTCTGGAGACCTAAGACAAGGCTGAAGAACAAGCTTAAGTTAAACATGAAGAAACTATTAAATCCCAAATTGGCTGAGAAAAAGGTTACAATAATAGAAGATTCATCATCTTAGGAGGAATTGGGAGATAGTGAAGATGATAAGAAAGAATTTATAAAAGGTAAAAAACCAATAGTATCAGAAGAAAAATCAGTCTTTACTGATACTAAGATTTCAAACATTTTCATGGAGGTTCGAAAACATATGATTCAGAAACAACAACAGAATGATATAAAGAATTCTTGTATGGAGAAAAAAGAGCTAATTGAAGAAGAAGTTTAGTGCAGTATTGAAGCCAAAGAATAGCCAAAGGTTCCTGTAACCTTCACAGAGCTTATGAATGAGGATGAAGAAATATACAAGAAGCTGAAAATACCATGGATACCTAAAGGGATGCAAACAATATCAGGAGAAAAATGTATTGATTTTGAAAAGGAAAATCTACAATGGAGCATTAAGAAATACAAGCATCAAATTGAATATATGCATGAAACCAATGATGGATTAGTAGTTGCAAATAGGAGACTTAGAGAAGACTTGGAGGAAGTAAACAGTCACTACCAGGAATTGATTGTAGTATCTAAACAGCCTCTTAAAATAAAAATACAGACAGAGAATCAGTTTATAGAATTAAAGCAGACTATCTAAGAGCTGACTCAATAGAATGAAGAGTTAACAAAGAAAGTTGCAGACTTGGAAGCAGACCACTTGAAATCTAGAAGGAAAGCTCAGGCTTTGGAGGGAATTGCTCTATTAGCTGAAGCAGCAAAAGACTACGAGAGTATTTATTAGTTAGTTTGAAAAGTTATTTTATTTTATTTTTGTATAATGTTAGTTTATATTGAACAATTCGATAGATGACCTAAAAGTAGTTAGGGTTCAGTTATGCAATTGTTTGTGAAAGAACAAGATAAATGTAAGTCTGAAAGAGGACAAAGGGTTCTATTTTTGCTGACAAGGGGAGGCTATCATGATTTTTTTATGAGCTAAGTGTAAAGACTCTTATGTGTTTTTGATGAATGAACTATGAAATATATGCACTATATTCCCTTTTTATTATTGACTGGTTTCATTTCTAATTTGTGTTAATTACTCAGTTGGTATATTCATTTCATGTTTAATGTTTTTATGCTTGAAATGCTTGCTAACTCTGGGTGAAACTCAGTATTGTGTTTATGCTGATGAATTATGGTTTATATGTTATACATCTCAGTCATTCAAATGCTCATGATTTAGCGTTTGATTTGGTCTTATGAATGTTTTCCCTCTTGTCTTAATACTGTTCAACCAAAACCCTAGAAAAACCCTATTTTACTTTATTGTGTTTATTGAGATTGTGTTGGCTTGTTATCTTGTAGTCTAGGAACAATTTCTGGCACAAACATCTTTGGTGCCATTGCCGGGGATGAAGTTGAAAACCTATTTTCCCCTGGATACTTATCTTTTCATTGGTTTGGAGAGGTGAACTTAAACCAACAAATCTTAAAGACTACTTTTCACCAATATTTCACAATGGATACTAAGGGAGTTGGAACAAGAAACAGACCTAGTTTGCCTTTACAGTTGGGTGTTTTAGACCCATAACAAATATTGAAAACAGCTAGGAAAATCAGAAGGTCTCAGTCATCACTAGCCCTATGTAACCGTGATCAGTTAGATATTTCATCACCTTTTTTTGTTCTGAAGGGAGAAGAACCAGAGTCATCTTGGTTGAAGCCTACAATTCATGTTAGTAATTTTCAAGTTTTCACTGATCCTCAATATTTCAAGAAAGCAAAGATTATATCTCCTGGTAAAATCCCTTTATTTCACCTCAAAGTTGGTAAAACTCCATTTTAGCCAAGTTCTAGTCAATTCTTTCCATCATCTAAATCAGTTAACTTAAAGATGGCAGCCCAAAATCAGCCATTAGACATGATGGACCGAATGGTGGCAGCTAGGTATGCACCTTTAGTTTTTCCTCATCCTTTGAATGCACTTCCTGGGGGTGATTACCAAAAATACCTGCCTAGGTTTAATGGACAAGGTGAAACTACAGCTAAGGAGCATTGGGATGCTTTTCTCAGCTATGCTGATAATCAAAATATTGAGGCCAAGGATGTATGGATGATGATGTTTGTATAGAGTCTTGATGGAGAGGTCAGAAAATGGTTCAGGGAGTTGCCTGCAAATTCTATCACTATCATAGAAGATCTTTAGGACATTTTCATGAGACAATGGGGTGATACCAAGGATCACACATATTACATCACTGAGTTTGGAGCCCTTAGGAGAAAGAAGGATGAAACCATAGCTGATTTTTCAAAGAGATTCAATAAAATGTATGGAAGAATTCTTGCAGAGATAAAACCTTCAGAAACATCTGCAAAACTCACATATGCCAATGCTTTTGATCATGAATTTTCCCTACTTTTAAGAGAAAGAATACCAGTTACTTTACTGAACATGTAGGATGCAGCATTAGAAGTGGAGTCCAATAATTAGCTTCTAATAGATTAAAGGGAAATACAACTTAGTAGATATATGACAGGAAGGGAAAGAAAGAGGCAATTCCAGGGGTTTCAACATCCCACTCTGCAGAAGGCAAAATTGATGAAATGGCCAAGCTAGTTAATATCTTGACAGCAAAATTAAACAAGTTGGAATTAGAGAAGAATTCAAACATGTTCAAGAGGGTTATCGGAACCCTAATAATCCAAACCAATTCAGAAGACAGTTTGTGCCTCATTTCATTCCAAGAGAGGGAAGAAATAATGATATTCAGCGAGAAAGGAGAGAAACTGAGGATCAAAAAGTACCACCCCCACTTCAGAATAATTTAGTTGATGAAGAAGAAATTGAAGAGGAAGTGTTCTTTGAGGATACAAACTAGGATATGAATTATTTTGGAGAGCAGTTAACTGAGGGTTTTGTCACTGAAGAAGAGTTTTTAAACTCAGAATATTATGATGCTGATATGTTTGAAACAGAAAATGATTTAAATCTTGAAGTGACTGCTATAACTGCCGATACATACCAGACTGAACCAATGAAAACTTTAAATTTGAGGTCAGGTCCAAAGCAAGTAGTTCAAATCCAAAGAAAAAGGTTGTTGTACCTCCTAAACAGCAGTCTGATCCTGTATTAGAGAAAAAACAAACTCAGTATAAACAAAAGAAGAATGTGGAAGTTGAAGAGGTAAATAAAAGTATGCATAATTTTAACCTGGAAAATGAATTAGGCAAAATCAAGATCCCTATGCCTTTCACCGAGTTGATGAAGAATCCTTCTTATAAAAATTCAGTTCTGAAAATGATTGGTTCAGCAAACAGTCAACTTCACTCTGATCAGCCTTAGCAGAAAAAACTGAAAATGAGGCAGGTGCATCACCTCCTTTTTACATCACACTAACATCTTACTCTTTGGTAAAAGCTTTGAAATTTTTTAGAATTTATGTTTTGCATTCCAAAGTTATAGCTTATGTGCCTAATGCTGCCATAAAATATTTTTTGACTCAGCCTGACAGTGAGGGAAAAAGAGGGAAGTGTATTGCCAAAATCATGGAATATGATGTGGATATCAGACCTACAAAGCTAGTAAAGGGACAAGGTCTAGCTAAATTGCTAGCTGATTCAAATTGCCAAGCTTTAGGTCTACATCTCATGGAAGAACAGTCAGCACAAGAAGAAGTTCAAGTAGAGCAGGAGAAAGAAAATATTATGGATTACTATGCAGAATCCACATGGTATGTAGATATTATGCATTTTCTTTTGTACTTGCAATGTCCAGAACATTTAGACAAGAAATCTGCTAGGTCTTTAAAATTGAAAACTACTAAATATTGTTTGATAGAACAACAGTTGTTTTGGAAAGATCCAGGAGGTATTTTGCTCATATGTTTGGATAAACCAGAAATTGAAGGTGTAATATCTGAATCCCATGAAGGTGCATGTGGAGGACATAAGTATTGGAAGGAAACATCATATAAAATTCTCAGAGCAGGATATTATTGGCCCTCTTTATTTTCAGATGTATATCAGCAGGTAAGAGCATGTATCCCTTGTCAGAAATTTGATGGTAAACAAAAGTTGTTGTCATTACCTTTAAAATCAATTGCAGTTAATGCCCCTTTTCAACAGTGGGGTTTGGATTTCATAGGAGAGATAAATCCATCTTCTTCAGGGAAACATAAGTGGATTTTGACTGCTACAAATTTCTTTACTAAGTGGGTATAAGCTATTCCCACAAGGAATGCCACAGATAAGGTGATCATAGATTTTATTGAAGAAAATATTCTTAGTAGATTTGGATATCCATAGAAAATATTGACTGACAATGCTAAGGCATTTAAATCAAAGGCTATGGTAGCATTTTGTGAAAAGAATGGTATCCTGTTGAAACACTCAACTCCTTATTATCCTTAGGGGAATGGGTTAGATAATTCAGCTAATAAAAATATCATTAAGAGTATCAAGAATTTACTGAAGCATAATAAAAGATCATGGGATTCTATGCTAAAGTATGCATTATGGGCAGACAGAATAATAGTTAAACAAGCAATTGGAACTTCTCCTTTCCAATTAGTATATGGTACTGATGTAGTTTTTCCTGTTCAGTTGGGCATCCCAGTAATGAAATTTTTTCAGGATTGTCAGGCAGAACCTAATGATATGCAAAGAAGAATTTATGCATTGATAGAGTTACAGCAGAAACAAGAAACAGTAGAAGAAGAGGCTCAGCTGTACAGGTTAAAGGTCAAAGAAATATTTGATAGGAAGATCAAAGACAACACTTTTTCAGTGGGAGACATGGTTTTGAGATGGGATTCTAGGAAGGAGTAGAAAGGAAAGCATGGCAAGTTTGATAACCTTTGGTTTGGTCCTTTCATAGTATCGAATTTTTTGGAAAACAATACTTTTGTACTACAGATTTTGGAGGGTGAGGAACTGTCTAATCTAGTTAATGGATGAATCCTCAAGCATTTTTACAGTTTTTGAGATGGATAGTGGACTTTCATTGTAAATAACGGTGTGAATAACAGAATAAGGACTCCATAACCCAATGGAAATTTTGCAGACTAGCAGGTAGCAGCACAGAAGGCACTGGTCTACAAGTTCTTGAAGCCTCACAGGGAGGACTTCATCCCGCAGCAGGAGCCAGATGTTAGGTCATGTTTTTTTTTCCATCTTTTAATTCTTTTATTTATGTTTTGAATCTTGGTTTTACTTTTTATTCCTAGAAAATTTTGTTGATTGGGATAGTTTGAGTTTTTTCCCTTTAGCTTTCATGTTATTTGATTCTTTTTAGTTTATTTTTACAACTTTTGGTTTCATATCATGATCAAAGGGCTTATATAAGGATTATATGGATTAAAAAGTCTAAAAAATAACATTAAAGTTTGCTTAGGGTCCCTAAATCAAGTCTAACCCTATATCATGAGTTTAATTTTTGAAAATCATTAACATGAATTTTCTTGTAGCGCAAGCCAAAAACAAATGCACACAGGCACTACAAGAAAGTCGTGCAAAGTTAAAAATCATCATTCAACGTTGCGGAGATTTAGTTCTCTATGTAACCGAAACTGCGACAACAATCTAGTATAAAGCTCTGACGAGGTAGTTGCTAGAGCTTTCGATCGTCGATCGCAAAGCTAGTGGTCTAGAGCGCCGACACTGTGGCAGCATAGTTGTTTAAAGCGTCGACAAGATAGTTGATAGAGATTCTGATCGCTGATTATGAAGCTAGTGGTTTATGTCGCTGAAAATGCAGCAGAATAGTGGTTTAAAGCTCCAATGAAATAGTTGATAAAGCTTCCAATCACCGATCGTGAAGCTAATGGTTTAAAGATAGTTGCTAAAGCTTCCAATCGTCGATCACGAAGCTAGTGGTCTAAAGCACCGACACTATGGAAGCATAGTGTCTTGAGGTTCTGATGCATTAGAGATTACTACTTCCAATCGTCGACAAGTTAGTGATGGGAATTGCTAATTCGTTTAGTCTTGGGGTTCCGATCGCTGATGCTAAGAAAGATTAGTTGTTAGTGATGGAAGACGCTGATACCGTGGCAACATTCAAATATTAATCACTGTGACAAGTGTCAGTATCATCATGAAGGTGAACCGTCGTGGTTTCTTGCAGAATTCAGGAAATAACGATAGCATATCATAATGAGACAAAGGTGTTTCAAATCACGTTTTTTTCCTGAAATGCACGTAGAACAGGTGGAGATCATGGTGAAAAATCAATACTTGAAAATCAGAATTTTGAAATAGAGTAAAATTAGGGCTTTGGGGAGCGGTCATTTGGAGTGTCAAAACAATCAAAGAAGATTGGGGCATGCAGTTCAACACCTGACAGACATGAGAATAGGATTCCAGCAGTTGGATTAGTTGTTTTAACAGGTATCTTGCGAATTGATTTCCAAGGCTTATTAATTTGGGGTTTTTCTAAACAGAAGATTAATGACTGAATTGAGGGCAGATTATTAGTTGTTAAGCCTAATTGATACTAAATGATGGATGCTCAGTAATGAAGCTAAAATTATTGTCCATCTTAAAATACAATCAGAGTGTGTTGTATTTATAGAAGCTGTTTGACAATATCTTAAAACGAAAAAGAGTGGAAAGACCAATAAGGTAGAACCCTCAAACTCAAGTTGGGTCAAAAAATTTCTAGATTGTGCATAATTGTTTGCAAAAGCAGGATGGTTAGTGTTCTTCGAAAAGATTGAAGGTTATCATTTAGAGGTTTCTTACAAGTTTTCTCAATGTTTAGACAAGGATGTGGTGTCTTTTGACACTTTGAAGTTCAAACTAACCAGGGAGTTACTAGCAGAAGCAACAGGAATTCTGGATGAGGGAGAATTCTGGTTCAAAAAGGTGCCCTTCACCTTTGATTCTTAGATATATCTACTTCCAGGTGTAGTAGCAGACTGGGGAAAAGGGGTTCCTATTCAAAACTTTAAACCTAAGTGGATTGAGCTTATCAAAATCTTACAAAGTTATGTCACCAGTGAGGGGAGATTTGCCTTTGTGTTTAAGTGTCATTTTAGATTCCTTCAACATCTCAGTCATGAATCTAAAATGAATCTTCCTTTCTTCTTTTTGAAAAGCTTACAGAAGATGTCATGTAGGGTGAAAGAACACCAAGATCATACAAAACAATCATTTTTTCACCATGGGCTCATAAAAATGATCATAAGTATTGTATTGCAGAAAAGAGAGAAGACATGGGAACACTTCTTATTTTGGTCAAGTTTCAAAACTGAGAAGGAGGATTAGTCTCAGAAGAGACGGGTAGATAAGGGTCAGACTTTGATTAAGAAACTTAGAAAGAACGTCATAGTCAAAGAAGAAGAAGTTGATAATCCAGGAGAAGCTTCGAATCAAGAAAATGAAAACATTGAGTTTGGACAGTGAGTTAATGTTGAGGAAAGCAAAGTTTTACAGTCAGAGTTGAAAGAAGTCGAGCTAGTGGAAGATGTTTTACCTATAGAATCAAATCAAGGTGAAGAGGAGACAGTGCCATGAAAGAAAAGAATGAAGGTTGTTGAATTTTCTTCAATAACTCATCAAGGAAAAGTTCTAAAAATGTCAGGAGAAGTTGGAGCAGTCTGGAAACCTAAGACAAGGCTGAAGAACAAGCTTAAGTTAAACATGAAGAAACTATTAAATCCCAAATTGGCTGAGAAAAAGGTTACAATAATAGAAGATTCATCATCTCAGGAGGAATTGGGAGATAGTGAAGATGATAACAAAGAAGTTATAAAAGGTAAAAAACCAATAGTATCAAAAGAAAAATCAGTCTTTACTGATACTAAGATTTCAGACATTTTCATGGAGGTTCGAAAACAAATGATTCAAGAATAGCAACATAATGATATAAAGAATTCTTGTATGGAGAAAAAAGAGCTAATTGAAGAAGAATTTCAGTGAAGTATTGAAGTTGAAGAATAACCAGAGGTTCCTGTAACCTTCATAGAGCTTATGAATGAGGATGAAGAGATATACAAGAAGCCAAAAATACCATGGATACCTGAAGGGATGCAAACAATATCATAAGATAAATGTATTGATTCTAAAAAGGAAAATCTACAAAGGAGCATTAAGCAATAAAAGCATCAAATTGAATATATGCATGAAACCAATGATGGATTAGTAGCCGCAAATAGGAGACTTAGAGAAGACTTGGAGGAAGTAAATAGTCACTACCAGAAATTGATTCTAGTATCTAAAGAGGCTCTTAAAAGAAAAAGACAGACAGAGAATCAGTTTACAAAATTAAAGAAGACTATCCAAGAGCTGACTTAGCTGAATGAAGAGTTAACAAAGAAAGTTACAGACTTGGAAGCAAACCACTTGAAAGCTAGAAGGAAAGCTCTGGCTTTGGAGGGAATTGCTCTATTAGCTGAAGCAACAAAAGACTAGGAGAGCAGTTATTAGTTAGTTTGAAAAGTTATTTTATTTTATTTTTGTATAATTTTAGTTTATATTGAACAATTTGATAGATCACCTAAACGTAGTTAGGGTTCAGTTATGCAACTGTTTGTGAAAGAACAGGATAAATGTAAGTCTGAAAGAGGACAAAGGGTTCGATTTTTGCTGACAAGGGGAGGCTATAAGGCTTTGTTTATGAGCTAAGTGTAAAGACTCTTATGTTTTTTTTATGACTGAACTATGAAATATATGAAGTATATGCCCTTTTGATTATTGACTAGTTTCATTTCTCATTTGTGTTAATTACTCAGTTGGTATATTCATTTCCTGTTTAATGTTTTTATTCTTGAAATGCTTGCTAACTGTGGGTGAAACTCAGTATTGTGTTTATGCTGCTGGATTATGGTTTATATGTTATACATCTCAGTCATTCAAATGTTCGTGATTTAGTGTTTGATTTGGTCTTATGAATGTTTTCCCTCTTGTCTTCAAACTGTTCAACCAAAACCCTAGAAAAACCCTATTTTACTTTATCATGTTTATTGAGAATGTGTTGGCTTGTACTTTTGCAGTCTGGGAACAATTTATGGCACAAATAGGACCAATATAGGGTTCACCTAGAAAGGAACCCTATTTATGAGCAGGAACCCTATGTATGAGCAGCCTTTGATGATTCCAGTTAGAGAGTGGAAATCCCTAGTGGAAGATGGAAATGATAGGGCTTTGAGAAAATAAGTAAAGCTACCACCAGGCAGATGGAGGTATACAATACTTTCCACAATGTAATTCTAAACCTTATTATTAATAATTTATATATCAAATTTGGAACATCTAATGTATTTCAACACTTTCATAGGTTGTCTAACACATCCAAGGCCACAAAGGCAAGAGAAGAAAAAATTGGTCAGCACAAGCTTGGGCCTGGTGATTATTTGAATTTGACGGAATGAATTGTAAGTATCAAAAAACCAATAATGCATCCAAACAATAAATTGCAAATTATTTTCATTTTCTTGCACCGCAAAAGGTAAATTTGCGACATTATCCAAATATGTAGGCCGACCGATTCAAGGAAGTGCCCACTGAGGAAGACTTGAAGATTGGCTTCCATCATGGCTTTGGAGCTATTGTTGAATTCCAAAAAAGCTTGTATGGGAAAACACAATCTTCTAGTGATCCATCTTGCGCATAGGTATATAAAATATATATAGTTTAACGAAGATTTATTACTTGTGAAATCTATTCGTTATAAATAACTTACCTAAAATATTGATTATGTTTTGAGAAGGAAAGCAACAATCCAATCAATGTCGAGGATGGAAAACAACGATTCAAAGATCATGCTTCAAATCCTATTAAGGAATTTATTCATATGCTACAATTTTAAATACTGCATTGCAAATGGTGAACATTAATTGTACTTTTCTATGTTTCAATTGCAAAGCATGTAGAGGGTCACACTGTACAGGTTGATCCTAGACAGGAATATGAAGTACATGATGTTGCCACATCAGGTAAAAAACACCATTGTAAATTTTTTTTAATGAAATACTTGTCATTATAATACTAGAATATATCAATGCAACATTTTCAAATTATTGGAGCAAATATGGACCCCTTGCCACAAAATCCACATCATGAGTACTTTGCTAGGCAGTCATCACAGAAAGTTTATAAACCACCAAGAACTAAACAACAATTTCTAGATGATAAGTTTCTTGTTGATTTTGTAAAGAGAAAAAAAAATAGAAAGAAGTGACTGAAGAATTGCTGTGAAATTATTTTTGATAATATAATGTCAGGCATATTTGTTTCCCTATTGAATGAATGAATGGTTTAATGAATTTTATCTTTTATTGAGTGAATGGTAAATGTTTCTTTATGATGAAATATGCATGTTTGCACTTTTTTTTTGTTCAAGTACATGCATTGGGTATGGGGACTTGAGAGTGATGTGAGGGGGGAAGGGGCCATAAGATCTTCTGCCTTCACGTGGTTGGTCTTGTTTAGTAGATAATATTAAATTATTATTTAAACAAAGAGGATCTCAATGAATGGATACGGTGGTTCCTTTCTACAACCCACTCATGTGTCATCTAAATTTTGACAATTTCTTTGGGTTTGTTATGAAACTAAAGCATATTATCCTACTTTCCAAGCCTCTAATAAGGTAAGGAATTATCCATTTCTCACTTATGGCAGTTTGAGAAAAGGTAAAATCAAATGAAATCAAGCACCAACAATATATACATAAGCAAGCAATTCTTACATAGTGATATTGTCAGATAGAATTTGTTGAAATCAAGTTCCACAAACCTGTTTATGTTCAAGATCCATTTTCATTTGCAAGACATAGTGGATCCTACATATCTCTGCACATCTTATCTATTTCCCCACAATTTTCAGAATGTCCTTGTATATTCATGATGTGCTAGAGCTCCTGTCAACCTACAACCTTCCTTGGTGGTATACATGTCTGACTACCCACCATGCTCTCTAGCCACTTCGAAGTCTTTGCAACAAGATAACACCAACACCATCAAGTCCAATTTTGTTATTTCATTAAGCTTGCCTCACACAAGCTCTCTAAGAAAAGGGATCAAATTATCCTCTAGTGTTTCTTTGTCACATACCCTAGGGTCTACCTCCATCTCACAAAAGGACTCAAACATTAACACTTCAAGTATCCTCTAATTTTTCCCCCAAAACCCTAGTTCCTTCCTTGCTTACATAAACACAAGTGCAAAGATTCAAGACAAATGCATCTTCGAGATACAAATGATGTAATGAACTCACAAATGGATTAAGGAAAGATGATGTTCAAAATCAAATAGGTAAGGAAATCGAGACATGGAATACTTATGATAGTTTGAGAAAGGGTATAATCAAATGAAATTAATCATCAACAACAAACAAATAAGCAAGCAATTCTTACATAGCCATATTGTAAGATAAAAGTCATTGAAATCAAGTTCCACAATCCTATGTATAGGCATACTTGAACAAGAATATCACTAATCAATTCAATGTTTAACAATAAACCATGGGAATGTAGCTGTGGATGACAAAATATACGATTGATAAGATAATTTTATTAATGTCCATTGAATCAACACAATAGTAGGTCAATAAACCCTAGGGTTGCATCTAGGACATAAAATCTATTTGTGGGGATAGAAAAATAGATAAATGAGTAAGGAATTCCCACTCTCTCTTCTATACCATGTTGAGGTTTGTAAGAGACCGCAAGGATGAAATTGAACCAAGCAACAAACCCTAATTCCTGTAATAAACAAGGAGAAAAATAATGTCCATGTAGCACAACATTACAACATAAGAAGTGTATTAGAGATGATCATTTATGGGTGCACTATAGGGAGAATCCATAACTGTGCTAGAGATAAAATGCAAACCAATAAAAAAAGAGTTTAGGGTTCTCATAGTCTAAATCACTTGTATTCAAGAGATTAGGAAGTTCACATGAGGCATGGGTCCTTGCCCAATTTATGTCAAATGTAAAATTGTGTCATTCTAGGGTTTGGGAGGGTTTTAGTTCTAGTTATGATACATTTCCGAATAACTCATTGAGTGAAGACCTAACTATACTTGTTGTATTACAATACTAGAATGTAATATTTTCATTTCTTATTTATAATGGAACTAGGATGAAAAGCAATTATTACATCTGTTAGATTTCATCTAATTTTTCTACAAGCTCAGGGAAAAAATGAATTAGTGATGTTTTTTAATTCATGAGTTGGTTAGCAAAATAATGTAGTCTTTACAGTTTTGGAATATTTGTTCTATCTATTATCATCATTTTTCATGGTACTAATATTATTTGTAATATGATGTAGTTGTGAGGGACTCTGCATGAGATCTTTCCATCCAAATAGAGAATCTAGAGAGGATTCCGACTATACATCTCTAGGTTTAACAAAAGCGCAAGTAAGGGTAAGTTCAAGATGCCACCACTTCTTGTAAATGGGATGCTAGTTTTTGAGCTTTTCCAATTCTTGTTATTATCTTGATTTCCCATGATTACTCATATTTGGTGTAGGATATACAAAACTTATATTCCCTAAGTTGTAAGCAAAATAAGCATCGGTACAACTTGATAAAATGGTATGTTATTTAAAGTAACACGTTGTCTTATGCACATGAGTATATTCATGTGAACATATATAATATATATTGACATGCTATGTGGAAGGTCCTATATATAGCTTCATCCTTGGTGGGTGTCAAGCTTGGCGCAAATGGCCATAAAGACCTTTTTTACTAGGTCACTATACAACTTACAAAACTTAATGATCAACGTGATGCTGTGCAACTATTGACCACAATTTATTGTTTTTTCAGTGCATTGAAATCAAAATATGTCAGTGAGAATGTTGTAATATCTTCATACTTTTCGCATTTCCTCTCTTTCACTATATGTGACGAGTCCATAGTACATATCAGGTCTTTAGGACTGCTTCATGTCCAATGGGATTTAGTTCTTAACCTTTCTGTCCCGAGGATATCACTCCATAGTTGGAGGAGATATACTATTTCAGTACATAAGTCCATGCCACTTGGCTGGACAAGCTTATATATTTTTTCATTATGGATTTTGATGTCCATTTTGTTAACCCAATTTTGAAGCAACATGAACCCAGCCTAAACCTTCAATGGCTCCTAAGTCTCCACAATAATTTCAAACATCTCCATGGATTGAGAGATTCTTTCTCTGCTTACACTAAACATTGAAGGATGGGGGATTACTAAGAATGTATTCAAATTGTGACACCTGAACATTTTCATGTTTAGAAAAATATACATAGAACTAGTATTTTTTTTTAATTCCCCATCATGGTCAGATATCCAACAGCCCTTCAAATGTTGTTGGTATTTTTTTTTTGGTATATATGTCATATATTTGATGGACATGTGCTCAGATATTCGACCATATGTAAGGTAATATGGGACGGATATCTGACGGGTATGTCGTTGGATATCCAACCTTCTATAAAGTAATATGGGTCAGATATCCAACAGGTATGTGGTCGAAAATTTTCCCTTTTGTAAAATAATTTGGGTCGGATATCTGACATGTATGTTATTATATTTGTCATTGCATATCTGACTTGACATTGTCAGATATTCGACGAGGCCATATTGTTGTCAGATATCCGTCGAAAATCAACCAACGTTTAAAAAAGGAGAGGCTTGTCAGATTGTCGACATCTTGATGTCGAAAATCAAACATATATGTCATTGGATTTTGGGTTCATATTTTCATGTGTGGTCTAGAAGATAGTATATATCATGATAATCATTGTAGACAATGGTAAGGATATATCTCAGTGAACTTTTCGACTTAATTTTTTTCGATGGAGATTTAAGTTGGTGCCGAGTTGTACCTAGAAATATTAATTTTACAGTGAAGGTATGATATCCCTAAACGGTGTAGATATTCTTTAAAATATTGATCAAGACGTTGTCATACTAGCTCTCTTATGTGCCTAAACTTTTATCTAGATATCGTCAACGGTTGATATCTATTTTTTGTTTGTTGTGTTTTTAATTTGAATCAGTTATGGCACAAACTTGTATGGGACTTGTTTTTTTTCATTCAATATCGCAGATAGTTATGATTTACTTTACATATATTGTGAGACTCAATCTGGACCATCACTGGGATGTGACTTCGTGGTTTTGGTTTCCTTCCATTAGTTGTTGTGGACGGTTCAGGATTTCCCTGGTGATGGCCCACAATTAATCGTAGTTGTCCGTGATTGGGGATAGCCATGGGTATGTGCATGATCAGGGAGTTCCACCAATGGTTGGGATTAGATCCTGGAATAATCAATACCATTTAAGGAGAAAGCTTGTGTTTTGGGTGCACGCACGGGAAGCAATGCGTCAATGACTTGGATCATTCGACTGATTAAGTACCAATGATTTTGATTTGACCTAAAAAAATTTATTTTCTTTTAATGTCTTTTAAAAAAATATGGTTAGCTCAAATCCTTAGGTGGGATTTTGATATTTTTGAATGCAAAGGGTTGTGTGACACTCTTTTGGATATTATTCGGCCCATTGTTTTAATGTCACCAAGACTCAAACTTAGAATTATTCAACGAGGAACAATTTACCATATAAGCTATTGATGACCAAAATTAATGAAGGAGTGATTGTTTTGAAGGAAACGGTTGAAACTTCCATTGAGAAATTTTAAGGCAGAAGAAGAGAATATGGAGCGTAGAGAATAGCAGGAAGACCAGCCGATACGAGATATCTGTAATGATTTTTTGAATTTGAATTTTGGTTGATAAAAATTGTAAACCTTGCCTGACACATTTTTAAGTTTTCTGTGAATCAAAAGTTCCTCTCAAACTCTGTAATTGCCATGTAATATGCCATTTTCGGATCAAATAACTTAATGAGAAAATTTAATGTTATTTTATGTGTTTGGAAGAGTGTTTGAAATTGTTTCTTGAAAGAGGTTATGCACTACCTTGCTATAGTCTTGTAGTGTTGTCTTTGTTGTAGAACCCTATGCAGTTGCACCACAAAGTCACTTCTAAACTCATTGAAATACACAAAAAGTTCAGAGCCTCAAAGTTTCACTTTAAAATTTGGATTATAGCTGACATTTAATTTTTTGTGCATCAGCATTGCATAAATTAATGGTGATGTTTAAAGTTATGACCATCACTATTGAAAAAATCAATGGTGATAATTAATTCTCCGCATGTCACTGTTGCAGAAAATAATGGTGATGTTCATTTGTAACCATCACCATTAATAAAACTTCGGTGACTCTCCTTGAAGGTCTATAACCATTTTTAAATTTTAAATCGAAATGGTGTTTGTTATTTCTCGTGCATTGCCAATGATGTTATGATGGCAGTCACTAAAGATACGTAATTGTTGTTAATTTCCATTGGTGACGATCAGTGACCACAATTGGTTATGGGTATTGTGTGTCTTCGTATCTCCTTTCTCCTTGACCACATATCCTTTAGTGATGTTTGTTTTTTGTGACAGAGAACATTTAAACAATCACCAATAAGGTTAGGGTAATGGTCATTGAAGCTATATCGATGGTGTCCTATGGATTTAGTGGCATTCTTTGACAATCATGATTTATGCTTATTGGTGATGAGATTAACGCATCTGCATATCTACACTTTCAGCCACGGTTCATTTGACAACTTTAAGTTTCTTGGTGACAGATCCAATTTAAACCATTTCCAATGAGGTTATGGTGATGGTCATTATCTATATGTCACTACTGCACCAAATAATTGGTGACATCACTAGCCATCATGGCCGATGCTTATTGACCATCACTGATGAGGTTATGGTGGTGCTTTTATCCCATCACCATAGCCCTTTTTCTTGTTGTGTTAGTGTCATTTAATTGCATTCACAACCACATCAATTACCAAAATTATGAGAATCAAGAAATGGAGATAAAACTACATCATTTAATTGCACTCACAACCACACCAATTACCAAAATGATGATAGCCAAGATATGGCGATAAAAACTAAGAGATCCTCCCTCTAAAAATAAATTTAGCCTCTTATATACCCCTTGCATGGGAGGGTAGGCCTCACCTCCCTTAGAATAGAATTGTACCCAATGTGAGCTTCCTTCTTACTCTGTGTAGTAGGTCAAAACATTGCACCCTAACTCTAAAATTTGCTTGGATCATGACCACATTCTAAATACTCATAACAAATTTCAATTCCAAATATTCAACATGTCATATTCCAAACATCTAGAGGAATGCATGTAAATCACACATAAGAAGTAATTTAGGAAATTGTTGAATCTCTACCAAATGGAAACGAAAACATAAATATCCAATAAATGAAATACAACATAGAAAATTAGCACAATACTAATCTAAATAACTACATGGTTATGTTGATAAGCTATCACAAGCAAGGTTCCATAGACTAGCTTATCATCTATGTATAATACCAATACATAATGTCGCATTATCTAAGTTAATATACAACATATGTCATGAATATCAAAATTACATACTCATTTAAGTTACATATTCCTTAACATCTGATAGGTAATAACTCCCGATTCATTATTATTCCAATGCCAATGCATATATTTATACAAATGATATGACGGTTGTGTTTCACCTTCCGCCCAGCCTTTTCAGCTTCCTACTATTTACAATAATCCCTACGGATTATATTCTAACAATCCCCCTCTTAATCCGAAGGGGTGTTTGTAAGTCTGAGCATGTTTATGAATCTTTCAAACTTTTCTCGTCCAAGCACTTTGGTGAAGATGTCTGCAATTTGATCATTTGTGGAACAATGTCGAAGATGGACTGTCTTGGCCTCTACATGATGTCGAATCAAATGATACTTTGTGTTGATGTGTTTGGTTCGATCATGGAATATAGGATTCTTAGCCAGCTTGATTGCAGAAGTATTGTCGATCAATAATGGTGTGGAGTCCTCTTGTTTTTCATGCAAATATTCAAGTATCTTCCTAAGCCATACTATTTCTTTCATTGCTTCAGCTGCAGCCACATATTCTACTTTTGTTGTTGAATCTGCCGAAACTGATTGTTTGCGTGATCTCCATGAGACAGCTGCTGATCCAAGACTCATAGTGTATCCAGAAGTTGATACTCCTATCTCCTTATCGCCATCAAAATTTGAGTCTGAGTACCCAATAAGTTTGAATTCATCCACTTTAGAGTACTTGAGTCCAACGTCTTGAGTCCCCTTCAAGTATCTTAGAACTCTTTTTGTAGCTGACCAGTGTCCTTCACAAGGTTTATGCATGAACCTTGAAAGTATGCCAACAACATAAGAAATATCTGTTCTAGTTGTTGTAAGGTAGATAAGGCTTCCTACAAGTTGTTGATACTTGGTCGCATCCTCAAATTCTTTTCCTTCGCTTGATGTGAGCTTCATTTTCTGTTCCATTGGAGTGGATATAGGGTTGCATTCTGTCATGCAAAATTTGTTTAGTAGTTCTCCAACATATTTTTTCTGAGATAGGAATATGTACTTAGGATGTTGAGTGACTTCAATTCCTAAGTAATAGTGGAGATGTCCCATATCTGTCATTTCAAATATCTTTTTCAAATATTTCTTTATGGATGCTATATAGCTCTCATTGTTCCCTGTCATCAAAAGATCATCAACATACACCACAAGATACACAACTGATCTTCCTACTTTCTTTATAAACAGTGTTGCATCATCAAGATCAAAATGTTCGAAATTTAACTTCAAAAGATGCTAGGTTAACTTTTCATACCATGCACGAGGCGCTTGTTTTAGGCCATACAAGGATTTGACAAGCTTGCATACCTTTTGTTCTTTTCCTTTCACAACAAAGCCTTCTAGCTGAGACATGAAGACATTCTCTTTCAAGTCTCCATTCAAGAAAGCAGTCTTCGCATCCATTTGATGAACTCTTCACCCTTTCTGAGCAGCTAAAGAGAGTAAGGTTCGGATGGTAGCCCATTTTGCTGTAGGAGAACATGTTTCTTCATAGTCAATTCCTTCCTTCTATGCATAGCCTTTTGCTACAAGCCTCGCTTTGTGCTTGTCAAGTGAGCCATCTGATCTGTATTTGTTCTTGTACACCCACTTGCAGCCAATTGGTTTGGTTCCAACTGGAGGGTCAACCAGCTTCCAAGTTCCATTCTTAATGAGTGCATCATACTCATTTTGCATAGCTTCTTTCCACTCAACTCGAGTAGAAGCTTCTTCAAAGGAAGTTGGTTCAAAGTTAGCAGATAAATTAAATTCACAATCAAATGATACATCCATGTCATCACCTAAATTATCTGCTTCTCCTTCATGTTTTTTCAAACTTCTTGTTCCCGTATTTCCAAATTCATCTGGATGGACACTTTCAAGTGTCTTTGTGGCCCATTTAGGAATCTTCCGTGATGGTCTTGGTTGATCAGCTGGTGGTGCTTCATCATTGATTGAGAGTCTTTCAATTCTCTCAATCACATCATTTAGTTGAACCTCTTGTTCAAGTGAAGTAGCAGGAATTTCTTCATGCGGGGGAGTTGGTGCTTCATATGGAAATTCCAAAGGTTGATCCAAAATAGGAATCCCCCCTTCAAGGTTTGGAATTTCATATTCATTTTTAGAATATGTCTTTGGATGAGGATAATTTTCCAAATGATCAAGCTGTCTCTCAATGGACTGGTCATTTTTATTAGTTTCAAGAAAAATGACATCTCTGGAAATAACAAATTTTGTTGTTTACCTCATCATACAGACGGTATGCCTTGGATTATTCTTCGTACCCCAGGAAAATGCATTTTCTGCTTCGAGCACCAAGCTTTTTTCTTTGCTCCTTTGGAATCAAGGCATAATAGGTGGAACCAAAAACTATGAGATGCCTGACTGAAGGGAGATGGCCAAACCACATTTCATGTGGAGTCTTGTCATCAAGAGCATTTGAGGGACTTCTGTTTCTCAAATATGCTGCACATTTTACTGCATCACCCCAAAACATTAGTTTTACATTCTTGAAAAACATCATTGAGCGAACCATATTCATTATGGTTCTATTCATTATTTCTGGTACACCATTTTGTTGAGGATTATAGGGAACTGTAGTCTGATGTGCAATTCCATGTTGGGGAAGATAATCTTCAAAAGCATTTGAAGTGTATTCTTTTCCATTATCAGTACGAAGTGTACCAATTTTTTATTGTGCTTGTTTTTCTATCAATGCATGAAAGTCTTTGAATGTTTGGAATGCTTCTGATTTTGTCTTTAAACAGTAAATCCATCACATTCTTGAGTAGTCATCAACAAATGTCATAAAATACTTATTCCCATTTGCTGAAGGAGTTGGCATTGGGCCACATCAATCAGAATGCACTAGTTCTAATTTCCTACTTGCTCTGAAATTAGATTCATGGAATGGCATCTTACTATGTTTCCCTAATATACATGCATCACATTTGTTCTTCTCTTTGGGAATGGTGGGAAAACCAAATACACCATTCTTTCTCAACAAACGAAGACTGTTATAATTTAGATGACCAAATCTTGCATGCCACAATGAACTAGATGACATATTACCTTCTCCATGCTGAGAGAGGTAGGCATAGTTCTGAACTGTTGCAGATGAACCCTTTAGCTTCAACAGCTTCCCATCTTCATATCCAGTCATGATGACTTGGTTGTCAGAGGACTTTCTTATTTCAACGATTCCATCAAACATGTGGATGGAATGGCCTTGCTGTCGAATCTCCACCAAGGACAGTAGGCTTCTCTGCAACTCTGGAAGATAAAGAACATTTTCAACAAGAAATCAGGGAATCCAGGCATCTTTAGTCGAATGGTGCCCATTCCCTTTGGTTTAATACTTGACTTATCTGCAAAGTACACTATGCCATCTATTGTTTCATTAAGTTCTTCAAAACAGTCTTTTCTAAATGTCATGTGTGATGTTGCTCCAGTATCAAGCAGCCAACAATCTTTGTAAGATGAAAGTGAAGTCATTTCATTAATTCCAAGATTACAATGTGCAACAATACAATGAGCAGAATCAGAAGATTTACAAGCATCTTGATTTTTATTATCATCTTTCTTCTGGTTATGCTTGTCTTTGATGGAGTCCCATGAAGCCCAACACTGATCTGATGTGTGCCCAGTCTTTCCATAACGCTTGCACTGCAGATCTGATCTTTTACTAAAGTTGTTTCTGCCCCCTCTGCCTCTGAAGTTTCTTCTTCCTCTGCCTCTCTTGCTGCTTTCTCCTTTGGGATGATCTTTGCCAGAGAGAGTGGCACCAACTCTAGATGCTATAGATTGCATCTTTACAACTGTTAGTGTAATTTACAATAATGAACTTGATATGACAAAGAGAAATAGAAAAAATAATAACCTTGCAGGTCTACAGTCTCTGCCAAGGTGATTTACAATCTCAGCTTCAGGTTTTAAAGTGATACAATGACAGTATCGCAGCTTCAATTCACAGCAATTCAGGGAGAAGAAATTCAGTACCAATTCGCAGCCTTCAGGGTCTTTATGCAATTGGTAATGGTGTGAAACACAAGGATTTTTCTCTACATGGATCACAAGAGATGGCACTCTTTACACACAACACTTCCACTAGTGCACTAATCGGCATACATTATTTTTCAACACAGCATACATATATCAGTCACAATATATCAGTCAGCATATATTAGTCAGCATATATATATCAGGTCACAATATATCCCATGAGAGAGGTGTAGGCAGACTCAGCTTCAGGCTCATG
Source organism: Pseudotsuga menziesii (assembly GCA_001517045.1). Classification (NCBI taxonomy): domain Eukaryota; kingdom Viridiplantae; phylum Streptophyta; class Pinopsida; order Pinales; family Pinaceae; genus Pseudotsuga; species Pseudotsuga menziesii. The sequence continues at coordinate 1,582,984 of LPNX010057986.1, read as the reverse complement.
CTCAGTTTTCCAACCCTAACTGCGTTGCATGTGCCTCATCAACTTCTACAATGGCAGTGGAGAAGGTGGATTATTGAAATAATATTGTAAAACTGGCATAATAATTACAAAAACACTAGCATTTTTGCAGCAATTTGACCCTTCAAATTCACAGCTGATCCTCCATGCAGTCAGAGAAGGGAAGCTCCAATACACAGCATATACACTTCAACAGAAGGTCAAGTCTCTTCAGAAATTCGGCACCAGAGGTCACAGTCACTCCATGCAAGGAATTAGGTCAAAAATAGGGTTTATGCATTTACCTCCACGCAGTCTTCACTCAGTCTTCAATCTTCAAACAATATCAATGGAGATCTCAGCATGTATACACCAGCATTCTTCAACGCAATATATATATGATCAGTCTTCACTCCATGCTATTACAGAAATTGCAGGCTCTCCACGGTGATGGTGATGGTGCACAGCTCATGATGGTGCACAGCTATATCAACGCAGTCTCACTGCAATCACAGGTCGCAGCTTATCAGCACAGTCGCACTCCACGCAGCCAGCAGTCTTCAATCTTCAACGCAGTCTTCGAAAGTGCCTCACTCAACTCTAGAATGCTCTCACACAGAGGGAGAGGGATCTCGTTTTGGAGGAGACGCAGAACCCTAGCAAAACGTGGGAACCCTAGCAAAACGCGAGAAACTAGAACCCTTCTGAAGGTGCATATTCAATTAACCTCGTTCTTTACTCAACTTCCATGAAACCAATATTTATGCACACAGTCTTCAACGATATCACGAGTTAATAGATGTAGAGTGAAGCGACCCACGACTAAAGCAAATGGATCACACAAAATTTGACAGGCCACATGTGTGAATCTCAGTCTTCAACAAGTCTATAGCGTGGATCATACCATGACTGCTCCAAAACTCAAGCGTAGTAATTTCTGGCATATGATATGTTCACACAACTATGAAGAATGGGCTTCCACGCAGCTCACTTAGGTTGCATCTCATGTGGATGCTAAATACCACAACTCAGGTCAGCGAAGGCATGAAACCATGGAAGATAGAGGTATCCATGTAGTTCTTCAACACAACAAAATCAACGCATAAACTAATTTCACAGACCACGCAACAATTTCACAGAGAGTATGCAGATATGTCCGGGAAGAATGTTAGGGTTTCTAAGAGAAACGTTTCGTTGGTAGAGGAGGCAACATCACAGAGTTGTTGAAGAACGAGTCTGTGGGTGTTGAAGAACACCAAGGTCTGAGGAATGGGCCAAATGAATGAACATGCAGCAGTATGAGAGTGTGTTTTATCGTGGAGGAGTAACGCCAAAAGCAGAATGAGGAACGGGCAGATAGATGTGCAGCAAAATAACGCACAAAATTATGGCACAGAGGCAAACTGACAATGGGTAGGCAGTCTGGCAATGGACTGGCAAGCATTCAGGCTGCCAGGACTAAAATGCAGTAGGCAGGAGTTATGGAAAACAGCCAGGCTCTGATACCACTGATAGGTAATAACTCTTGATTCATTATTATTCCAATGCCAATGCATATATTTATAAAAATGATATGATGGTTGTGTTTCACCTTCCGCCCAGCCTTTTTGGCTTCCTACTATTCAGATTTATTTATTTATTTACAATAATCCCTATGGATTATATTCTAACAACATCCACTTCCACTCCAAATCAAGCTCGCTCTGGAAATATTGCATGTTGAAATACTCCCTCAAATTGTTTTATGTACCTCATTAATTATTATCGAAATAAGAGGAAGACCAGTGGTATTTTATTAGTTTTCAGAGTTCGTATATCAAGGTGTCTTTATAGTAAAACTCAATATGATCAAAACCCAACACAAGGTCTTAACTTCCGCGCAACTAATATACCCATATTATACTTTTTCACAAATTATCTTCTCACATGTTCAAAAACAATTATGAGAGCTTATATCACAATATCATTTGCAAATAAAATATATCAAATTACAAAAATCAACATATTATCAATCTACCTAAATTAAGCATTCAATAGCTCTTTTTCTTATCGTCATGTTCTCTGCAATATTCCTTAGTTTGATGTCTTACTCTATAGAGTTCTCACTAAATTATGTTAGCATAGCTATCTAGAATTTATTATGATGATATGAGAAAACGAAAGGGTTCGTAGTTTCGTCATAACCTGGTAATTTGGGAAAATATCTATAAAAAAAAACAGAATAAGAGAGTACCAAAACAAGAGTATCCATTTTTCCATGGGTGCCAAACAAATTTTGGTATGCAACATGAAAATGCCTCTTATGTATTTTCAAATTGATAGAGACTTCCCAAGCTACCAAAGTTGAGCCTCTACCACCACCTTTCATAATCCAAAAGAAAGATCTCAACATGGTACTTAAATAGAGATATTTTATGTTGGAATGAAGCTAGAGTTCTGGGAAAACCACTATATAGTTTTTAGTTGTGATATTATACAAAGCTCTTTTACTCAAATCAAATTTGATACAAAATTAATCACATTTGAGACAAAAGATTCTACCAAATTAGAGATAATTCCTTATGATATTTGATGATGTTTGTAGCATTGGGCATGTACTTCCACAATGGGATGTGTATTACATGTGGATATTGTCATTAATACCTCTCAGTTACTTAGGAAATTCACTTTAATTAGATGAGTTATTAAAGTTAATGTCTTTTTATCCATAATTCTGGTTAATTTGGAGAAATACCTAAGAATTGGGAATTAATGATTTAAATTAATTAAATGAACCACAATCGTTGATCTCAAGTGAGTGACATCTAATCTTATCCATTGGAGTTAGGGTTTTGGTTCATCCCAAAAGTATAAAATCCATCTAAGGGGAGAGGAGAAAGACATAAAAGAGAGACTCAAGCATTAGGAGAAGGACATTATAATTTTCAATCTCATAGGAAAGGGTGAAGAAGGACTTTCATCCAAGAGTGGAAAGGATTTTCTAATTTCTAGTACAAGGAGAAAAAAGACACCAATTTGAGAGAAACAGGTAGTTGTACTAGTCCATGTTTCGTACAATTGTACAAAAAAAATCGTGTAGAATTTATACATATGTACTAATAGATCATACATAATCTATACAAGCATATGGATCAGTATGTACATGTATATACCATAAGGACAGGGCAAAAGGGTAGGTTGTAGAAAGAATGTTTTTAGGTTTTTGTTGGGCCTAGGGAAAGATAGGAAAAATTTAGATAGAATTTTTCCCAAGTATGAAAAGAGACAGGTCATAAGAAGTAAAAGGAGTTGAGACAGAAGTAGAGAAGGAAGCACAAAAGAAGGAAAAGGAGTTGCAACAGAAGCGAACGCAAAAGGAAGGAAAGAAGGATAAGGTAGAAGTAGTAAGGAAGGAAGATGTGGCAGAAGAGGAACAAAAGGAGACAAAGAAGAAAGAGCTAAGAAAAGAAGAAACAAAAGAGGAAGTTGTGACAGGAGAAGAAGAGAGTTCATGATAGAAGAGAGTCCGTGATGGAAGAAGAAAACTGATAGAAGGAAAGAATGCAACAAGGAATGATGGGATAGATTTAACCATGTCAGAAGACATACAGTGGTGCATTGTCTAGAAAGAGACAGTTCAGAAATGTCGTGGGTGTGAGGTCAGCTAGAGTCGACGGAAGCCGCACATATGAAAGAATATTTGTAAGTTGGATTGTTAGTGCCTACTGAAATGTGTTGATAGAATAGGAAACACGTCATGTTGGATAAATTTATGAAGTCGGTTGAAAGTGACATGTAAGAGTCTATAAAAGGAGAAACCCAAGTTGTATGAGGGTTAGCCTTAGTACAATATGGTCATTTCATGACACTCAGATTGTATTGTATGTCTATGTGTTGATTCATAGAGGAGAGTTGAAGAATCTGCAGCTTAGTGTGCAGGAGTGTAGACATTAGAGGAAATTTCAACTCAAAATGGGCCTTTTAACTTTTATTCAAATTCCATGTCATCATGTGTTAGCCAATGAAATTGCTTTAAATTTGAAATACCGTATAGGTCTTAAACACTTTTTTAATATAAATTTGGGGATAGGTATCATAAAAAAACTACTTTTTTTGTTTGTATTTTTGACATATCTCCCTGTGTTTTTACTCAAATTTAGATTGGGAGAGCTCATTGGATGCAGAATTAAATTCTGCATCCAACGAGTACCCACTCAGCATACTTTTGATGGACCCCGCTACCCCAAAAACAAGAAATACCTGAAAAAATGAAATGATGACATCATTATTCCATTTTTTCAGGTATTTCTTGTTTTTGGGGTAGCGGGGTCCATCAAAAGTATGTCGAGTGGGTACTCGTTGGATGCGGAATTTAATTCTGCATCCAACAATCTCTCCCGATCAAAATTTGAGTAAAAACACGGGGAGATATGTCAAAAATACAAACAAAAAAGTAGTTTTTTTCTTTTCTTCCTCCAAAATTAATAAATATTATTTTATTATTTTAACTATTATTTTATTAATTCATTTTAAGAGGCCCATTTTGAGTTGAAATTTCCTCTAATGAGAGATTAGGTTGGTCCAGGTTGTGTGTGGATTTATAGTATAGTCATAGAGGAAGTTGAGTTGATCCAGGATGTGTGCGAAACATTAGTATAGTCAAGTAGAGGGTCTAGCGTAGCGACTAGAATATCAGAGAGCATGAGAGGAGGAAGAATTCTATATAGATAAGAAAGAGAGATCTAGAACAGAGTCTACAGCTTAGTGTGCAGACCAAAGGTGCCATATATTTCTCATTCCAGATGAAGAGAGCCTTTGTGTTTTTTCTCGGATGGGTTTCCACGTTAGATACTGTGTCAAATGTGTGAATGATGAATGTGATTGAGTTGCATATATATGTTACTATTACTATGTGTTTATGTATTTTCTTATGAATTAGTTTATATGTATTTGTCGCACTATTATTGTTGAATGTGAATGTGTTGTGTCGAATTCGTTGTTATAATATCTGTCGAAGGACGAGTTGTAGTGTAGATAAATGGGTGCAATAAGTATAAATACCCCACCCACCAGCCTCTGTCAAGTACCTTGGTAGAACAACAAGGGACCCAAAATTCTCCACCCCACCGAAAAAACCTAGTTCTGGAAGTTACCCATAGAAAGATATCTGGGATGAGACTACATTTGTGTCATAGGTGTTGTCGACTAAGCCTTGCTCTGTCGAGAAGATGTCTTGGGATTTGTTGCATGCCAAGGATGGAATGAACATGGGTCGAAGAGGGTTCTAATCCAACAAATGGTTCTGTTTTGGGACCATGAATCATTTTGGTGAGGGATATGTTGTGGAATCCGACGAAGGTTGAAATCCAAGATTGGGTGGATTTTAAAGCGTTAGAGTTTGCACGATAAGAGAGTAAAGGATATCGGTTGAATCCAACATAATGTTTGGGTCTATATATGTACACAGATATTCATGAGATTTTATTTTTTGAATTTCCTATTGTGTTGCATGAGTGGTTGTCAAAGTTGGAAACCCAGAAAAGAAATTACCAAGGAGGAGAACCGATGGAGTGGAATCCTCAATTGATTCAACGACTGAAAAGTGTGAGAAACCTTGTGTCAAGGGATGTTGATTTTTGGGTGGATGGCATTTTGCAATTATATATTACTGTGTTTGTTATTGACACAATAATTTCATATAGTGAGGTGGAGAGAAAAATAAAATCAAGGACCCTACGGAAGATATTTGTTATCCTTGAAAACTTGGATAAATATGCTCGTATGTAAAAAAGGAATCTTATGAATGTTACAATTGAGAACTGTGCACAAAAGGGTGGATATGTCATAGCAGAATTCTATGAAAAATGGCACAAAATAAGTTGATATGTTCCCGGTAGATAGTGGAACGGAACTAGAGTTTGGTTATTTAAGAAGTGGAAGAAGATTTAGATCGGGAAATATAAGAAACATTATCACAGGAAGAGGAATTTGTAGTACGACTAGAGGATAGGACTACGAGATTGCATCACATTTGGACGAAGGCTCTTGTGATGAAGAAGAAGAATATCAACCAATATTTGAAGGAGAAGAAGAATCAGAAGAATCGACAGAAACTCCAAAACCAAATCACGAGCACAATACACCTACAACATCGCACACATCGTCGGAGGTAATATATAGAAACTCATATCCAAGAAGAGCTGTAAATACTAGTAATACTAACGTTGTGAATAGTGGACAAGGGATTCTGAATACTCAAAAAAATTCTCAAGTGTATCAAGATCCAACATAATGGCTGGGATAGACATTGAGTTGCCAATATTTAATGGAAATGGGTTGGAAGACCCAGAGCAACATTGGTTTCTCTATGAAGTCATTTGGACTATGCGACAAGTCCAAGATGAAAAAATAAAGAAGGAACAAATGGTCACGACTTTGCGAGGTTGTGCGCTAGACTGGTACATGAAGTTTTACATAGTGGCAATAGCAGTTGCGTAGAAAATGCTCGACCAGATTAGATTCGGAATGATAGATGAGTTTAGAAAGAAAAAATATGAGTCGCAGTGCATTACAGAGATTAAAGAAATCAAACAGTTACCTATAGATTTTGTTTGGGACTTTGACCAGATATTCAATACATTAATGGCCAAAGTAAGCTTCCATATTTCCAACGTACAACTTGAGGAATGGTTTATTGTTGAGTTATTGCCACACATCTGGATTCCATTGATGCAACATAAGCTTGTGTCGCTAACAGAAGCTCTGAAAATAGCAATGAAGCTAGAATCCTCGTCGATTGGAGAAACCGGTGCAGGAATGATGCAGATTTAGTAACCATTGTCTAACCTTACGGTGCAACTCCATGACATCAAGAAAGGGAAAGAGGTTCAAGAAGAGTTATGGTGTACAAGATGTAGAACAGAAAGACACCATAAAGATAATTGTCTGGCACTCATGAACTATGTCGCGGCAGGAGTGTCGAACCCGATAAACACCCAAGGGATTCCTTGGTGTAGAATTTTCCAGACTAGAGGCCATCAGTCAGAAGAATGTTTGTATTTACAGAATATTGTAAGTATACCATCTAGTCTATTTTGTAAATTTTGTAAATATGTAGGACATGATGAGAAATATTGCAGAGCATTTTAGCTGGTGAAAGAGAAGACGGTGTATACCTACTTGATGAAGAATAATGAGCATATGCAAGTTGAACAAGTGCAATCTCAGTACCATCCTTCTCAATATCCACCAGCACAATTTCAACAATTATAATATCCTTAGCTGCAATATCAACCAAATAAATATATTCCGTACCAACACTACCCTCAACTTAGGGGGGGTGGAAATTTTTGAGGCCGCTGAAAACAACAACAAGGAGGAGTATTTGGTCAAGGAAGAGGCCAAGTCATATGTTATAATTTTGGAAACCTGGGACACTTTCCTCGAGATTGTGCAAGTCTTGTGAATACCTGTTTGTATTATAAATCATTTAATCATAGTGTCGAACAATGTCCATACTTAATTGCAAAGTGGAAGAATCGAACTGTGGGAAATTCAAACCCTATGCAGAATCCCAATATTAACCTCAACCAAAACTTCCAGATGATTTATGTCGAGCCAAGAGAAGCAAACATTTTTGTCGTCACAAGGAGAGGTGTTGCTACTGGAGAAGATTAGGATGCACAGCATGGAAAACTGCAGGTGTAATTAGAAGCACAAAAAAGAGTATCATTTGACGTCTAGAAAGAGAAGGAAGTATTATTTGACATCCAACCAAAATTTGTCGACACAAATGAAGTGTTGACATATGGAAAAGTAAGAGAGATGCCCAAGAGGTTTGATCAAATACTCCGGAAGGTGACTCACAATAAAGGTTAGTAAGCTCAAAGAATTTTTCAAAATTTGTTTAGCACTAATCCATGATAAAGATGCTATCACAGAACTAACAACACTCATAGAAGAAACCCCATGAGATTTGCAACTTGAAAGAAGAGTTAACCATGTCAGGAAAAGATTAAAAACTAGTTTCAAGTTGTGAATGACTGCATAGATAGGAGACTATGACATGGATTACATCATATTAGATCTAGGCTCTGATGTCAATATATTTACAAGGAATACATGGGAAAGCATGAACAAGCCGCAATTGGATTAGTATCCCATTCAATTAAGGTTAGAAAATCAGTCAAATGTTCTACCCATTGGTCAAATAAATCAAGTACTCGTTGAGGTAGAAGGTCTGAGAACATATGCAGATTTTGAAGTGATTGGCATTGTTGATGATACAAACCCATATCCTGCACTTTTGGGGATTTATTGGGCGATAGATAATTAGACCATCATCAATTTTAAGAGAAGAATATTGTCATTTGAAGATTCAGAGATAAGGGTGGGCGTGCCAATTGATCTGCTTGAAGGATAGAGATATGTCAAATGAGTTAGCAGTGAAGGACAAGGTGACTACCTTGATCATATATATAACATTATTTCCTCATGAGATGACTATATAAATCCAACAATTGATGGAAAGATGAGTTGGAGGAGTGTTAGCTCTTGCATATCTGATTCCGATGAAGCATTAGAGAATTGGCAGAATTATATGCACGAAGTTTCCATGAGAAGATGCATGAGAATTACAAGATCTATGTGATGGGAAGGAGCCGAGGAAAGAGAGCTACCCACATATGAAGGTTTTCCTAACTTTGCATCTTTTCTAGTAGAATTTGAAGAATACGTTACAAAATCCCAACGATTGTTTGCCTTATACTTTCTATTGAAAGCTATGACCACTAGATGGTGGGGTACACATAAACAATCTATCTTTTAATGGCCACAATGTAGAAGATTATTGGAGATCATATTTGGAGAAGAGATCAATTATATTGGTCGCAAGTATACATGATTGACCAATCATGTCGAACATATTGAGTATTGTCGCATGAAATGGCGGGAATATCCACGACAAGAATGGGTTCATCACTTCATACATACATTGGATGTGATACCAAGGAATTGGTATACATTTGTTGAACTGTGATGAGGAACTCTTGAGTGGGAATATCTAGCCACTAGTTTCACACATACATTCGAGTTCATAAATGATCACCCAATAATTGATGTTTCACTGCAAGTAATGAAAGAGAAGATCATTAAGGGATTTTTGAGGTCTAAAATGGGCCTCATGAGGGAAATAATAAAATAAAAGTAATAATACTAAAAGAAAAGTTCTAAAATTTGGAGGGGAAAAAGAAAAACTACTTTTTTCTTAACGTATTTTTGTCATATATCCTTATCGGTTCACCCAAATTTCATTTTTGGTACTCATTCAATGCGAAATTTAATTATGCATCCAACCCATACCCACACTGCATACTTCTGAGGTACCTACTGCATCCAAAATAAAAATTTCAATAAAAAAACGTATTTTAATATTAAAATACATTTTTTATTAAAATTTTCATTTTTGGGTGTCGTGGGTACCTCAAAATTATGCAGTGTGGGTATGGGTTGGATGCATATTTAAATTATGCATCCAAAGAGTCTCCAAAATTGAAATTTGAGTGAACCCATAAGGAGATATGCCAAAAATACAATAAGAAAAAGTAGTTTTTTCTTTTTCCGTCCATTTTTTTTACAAATTTTACCCTTATGGTTGACATCATCATCTTGAATCCTATTGGTTTCTATAAAGTGAATTTTAATGGTAAAATTTTTGTTTTGAGGCCCGTTTTTTACCTCAAAACCCCCCTAATGTATTTGAGGAAATCCTTGTCGCAATGATAAATTTTCATCAATGCAGGACGACAATCCACCATTGGATGGTGTGCTACAATGTGGTAGGATAAATAGATGATGACGACCTGCTCAACATAAACATACCTGATTCAGAAGGTATACGCACAGTGGAGGGATTTGGTATTTCTAGTGACCAAAACCTGAGTCCACTTAAAAGCAATAAATTTAATATTGGCTCGCTTGACAATCCAAAGTTTGCTAATATTGGAGATTACTGGGATGAAGAGACTGTAGGGAAGATTGTTGATTTATTGCATGAGTTTCAGGATCTATTCCCTACCATATTTTCAGAGATGAAGGGAATAGTTGGATATATCGATGAAATGAAAATACCTTTGAGTCCCAATGCAAAACCAGTCAAGCAGCGACCATACCAGTTGAATCTACGATACAAAGAAAAGGTCAAGGTCGAATTTGATAGGGAAGAATTTTTCATACATTGAGTGTGACGCTGTCGCAATAAATACGTGAAGTGTAGATACGAAAGTTGGATGTCATTAATTTGAAAATATCAAGAGATACATGAGGCATAGACATGATAGCTGGAGCACATTTATTTGAAAAGTCCAAGGAAATTTGACGACGTGCTATATGGTCACATTTGTCTTTATGGAAATAACTACCACTCGATGTGCCAGCTAAATGGAGGCATGCATAAAAGTATCCTTAATTATTCAGACGATGTACCCATGTGACTTTAAGGACGAATTCCTTTATAATAATTTCCTGTGTGTGTGAAGAACGACCAGGGGGGAAACCGTTGAATGCTATCCACCTTCATTCCCATGTTCATTTCATCTTGTTTAAATGAGGGAAGAGAAATTGTTGTCTGCAACTTCAATAGCTGAAGCAAATTACTCAAAGCATGGTCATTTCAATATCTGGTGCTAGTTAAACTCTTGAAACTGAATTTGTGACTGCATCACCTACACCAATCATGGAAGCAACTACAGAATATGTCCCCCTACAGCAGAAAGATGCTACAATTGTTGAGTAAGTTCTAGATCTTCTATTTAGGCCATCCAAAAAATTGAGTTTAGACCTACCAAGACATTCAGGAACTTTAGGAAGAAAGAGCACATGTAATAGGAAGCAAAAAGAGAAAGCAACGGCACCACCAACATAGCCATCAGTACCTAAGGAGGACGAAGACTCTAAAACCAAAAATTTGTTGCCGCCCATTCCACCAAGGCATACAAATGCACTGAAGGTGAAATTCCAAATAAGTTGGGGGCTCCATTGATCGTACCATCGATGCCAAAAGGTATTAAGGTGTTGAAGGATATTTATTTCAACCTACAGAAGCTATCCTTTGTTGACCACGACACCAAGAAACATAAATATTTGGACAAGAATAATTCTATGTTAACTGTGCAGGTCACACAAGATTCACCAAAGTGCTTCATTCCAACGGAATGGGAGAGAGGAATGGAACAATTTGGATTGTTATCGTTGCTATACATGCCACACTTTGGTCACAACACGAAAGTGAATACCTTTGTCCGACAATTGATAGTATCATTTCATGGAGGATTCCTTTGGCTAGATGCAGTACATTATGTAGATGTCGAGCTAATTGCAGTGATAACATGTATCTTGTTGTCAGGTATAGATTATTAATTCTTCACACTGATCTAGGAACTAAGATTCAATCTCATCAAAGAATTATTAACAATTACTCATGAATTGGAATTTTTCAGGAACCAAATAAGTTTCCTCTCTGTATATTATATAAACAATAAGGATTACAATTCCATGCATGAGCCATAGCTTAACTCAAATGAAGAATTCGAATAACTAAGGGACAATTCGAATTCCCATGCATGAGTCTAGCTTAACTGACTCTTTGCCATGCAATACCACTCAGTTAACCACTTGACAAAAACCTTAATTGACTCACCAATCCTAACTGAAGTTGGAGTGCAATAAATGACTTAATCTCAACTGAAGGAGATCAAACACATGTCATAGCAACCAACCATCAAGTGCTAGTACTGCATGACTCCAATAAACCTTGATGAGGTTAACTGAAGCTGAACTGACCATCAGAAGTTGGTGAAGGCGCCTAGTTCACTCCAGTTCATTAAATAATAATAAAATAATCAATAAATAATGATTAAATAATATATTTAATGCATGGAGGCGCCTTAACTGACTGTAACTGATTGGTTTAACTAAAAGTAACCCCCAGTTAGCAATTAGGTGCATGAATGTCACCTAGATCACCCCTGGAGTGCTCCAGTTAGCCTCCTTGACTGTAGGAAAGGCTAAGTTAGCCTCCTTGACTGTAGGTAGGCGTGGGAGTGACTGGGATGATGGTAATTAATGCTCCTTGATGTCAATTAAACTTAGGATAGTGGTTTAACTAGGCCAATTTGACTGAAAGAGTGTGTATGATGGTAGATGTCTCCAACATAGATCCAGTACAATATTTAAAAAAATACCAAGAAACAGTGATGATAGCAAGGGTTAAGGAAAAGTATGGCTTCATTAGGGCCAACAGAGGGTTCCTAATCTCATCCATTAATGAATATATCATTTGCTTTGATGCAAAGGTATTATCTAGTAAAATTTTGCACAAGCTGTGACCGAAACAGTGTACTGCAGGTGTGGTTACACTAGCAGAACTTTGTGCAAAGGGAGTTCAGATTAACTGGTCACAATTTTTGCTGAATGAAATTCTAGAAGACGCATCTTTGGTGCAGGAAAAAGGTAGATCAATCCACTGCACCTGGTTGTTAATTTTGATTCCATTTGTTGTCTGGTCTGAACCACCAAAATATCAACCCATGGATATACCAGTTCGCTGTAGGGGAGACAGCTACCAAAATATATGATTCATGCATAAAATCAAGGACAGGAAGCAATATACTAATATTGAATTTTTTATGTGTGGAGAGGCCTTGAGGGATCAGGTGTAGAAGCAGATGAGACTTGAGAATGACAATGTTAGACAGTTCCACCAAATCATTAAGTTTCAAATCGGGATGTATTATGTAATGATACAACCGCGACAAGACCCACAACGCCAATGGTTGGCGACGCAGTTTTTAATAACTGAAGAATAAGTGGAAACTATTATCCATGAATGGCCAAAATAATGGTGTGTCCCTATTTCAGAAGACCAAATATAAATTGATAACCTGGACCAAGAAAAACCACCATCGATGGAATAGAAATATCAAGAAGAGGACTCGCGGGACGATGCGCAAGATCATAATCTGACTCAGAGCAGTTTGATTTCAACTAGAAAAACCCAAATGTACAAAATAAAAGGAAGGAGGTTGATACAGAGTAAGGGGATTCTAAATGAAAGAAAAAAGAGAAAGGAGGATAGAACTACCAATATCGTCAACATTGATGGGGAATACTTTACGCGGTTAACTGAAGCCCTAGCAGAAGTTGCAGAGATAGGTTTTCAGAAAATAGACAAGCGACAGACAAAGCTAACAAGAAGTATTAATGATCTACTAAAAACACATTGCATAGTTGTTCAAGAGGTTAGAATTGCAGTGGATTATACGCCTTAGATTACTGGGTCACAAGATGTCTTTAGCCCTTTCGAAGAACACCAACCTGAGATGCCAATGCTAGTTCCACCAATCAGAGTGCAAGTATCACTATAAGTTCTTGATCTAGGAACCCCATAATTCAATGATGTCACAAGAAGTATAGAGTTGATAACCATAGAATTTTTGCATATGTGTGTGACTGAGGTATATGTACTACAAAATGTCGTAGTCACAGAAATTAAAGTAAGAGAAGGTGACTTGATTAAGAAGAAGAAAGTTGTGAATAAAAGTGTTCATAAGATGAAGCAGTCATTGCAAGAAGATGAGCAGAAGACAAAGACGCGGGAAGAAAATAGGCATAGGCTCGTAAATGTTGCAGCCCTTGCATGTACAAATTTTTTGGACGAAGGCATAACAGAGGAAATGTTTCCAGAATCTAAGGTCATTCGACTTGGAGAGATAGCAGAAGACCTTAGAAATAAATTCGTAGATTTAGAAGTGTAGATAAGACCAATCACACCACCAAAAGTGTTGGAAGAAAGAAGGCAAGCAGCAACAGAATTTGCGAAGAAGATAGAAGAAGCAGAAGCACTATGTGCTAAGGCTGTCGACCAAGTCTCTAAGAATTGGGAATCCTCGATTGAAGACTTCAAACTAGAGAAATTCATAGAGGAGTTGCACACAGCTGAGACAGAATTAAATAAGCTGAAGAATGAGATGAAACAGTTTCCCTTAGCATAGAATATGGCTAAGCTGACAAAAATGAAGGAATTGCAATAGCAAGTGACGGTGTTGTGCACGTAACAACAACAACGGGTAGGTAAATTTCAAGAGTTTCATGATGAAGTTGAAAGAGTTACAGACATTATTCAGCCTATACTTTAGAGAGTACAATGAAAAGTGTAAGAAACAAGGTTCATACTGTCAGAAGACCTTAGTTCTGACCTTGTGGAAAATTTGCAGAAAGCAAAGGAAGATGTGCGATAGGAGACACAAAAACTGGTGAAAATATTGCAATATTTTCAAGGTCAAGTCAGAACAAGTAAAGAGATGGAAGAATAGATTTGTGTGGCTTGGGACAAGCCACATGTGAGTGTTTTGGGCCTAGGGAAGATAGCCATAATTTAGTTAGAATTCTACCTAAGTATGAAAATACTTAGGTCACAATAAGTAAAAGGAGTTGCAACAGAAGTAGAGAAGGAAGAACAAAAGAAGGAATTAGAGAAAATTTGAGGTCTAAAATGTGCCTCCTAAGGAATGTTGATGTATTTGTAACTTTGGAATGTATTCACCTATATATCTTATGTCTTGTACCCCGATGTTTATTCTGGGATGTGTCTGTAATATAATTGAGTCATGTCATGCCCCGATGTTCCAATTGGGATTTTATATAATTTAAACAAGTCATGTCAAGTCATAGTGGGTAACCCTCCTATTGTTCACGGGTTAAAGTCCTCGCAGTTCTGGGGCACTGGGGTTGTTAGACTAACCTAGTGAATTCAGCCCTAGTAGGGTTTAGTCAACTCGGGAATTAGTATAAATAGAGAGCTAGCCTCTCTATTTATCACACATTCACTCACACTCAATTGTAGTGCATAGCTGAGGAAGAAGAAGACACCGGGGCTAGGAAGAAAGAGGTTACTGCTGTCGGGAGATCATCTTATTATTTTGGGGCTTTTCTATTTGGTGTTGATTCTATCTCTGAGGAAGTTGCAGGGTTTTCTCCATTTATGGTTTCCCCAAGGAAAAACACCATGTTCATTGTTTCTTGTGTTTGATTGTTGTGCTTGTTATTCTCTCTGTTAAAGATCCTAATAATGCTAGCTTAATGTTAAAAATCTAACATGGTATCAGAGCTAACCTGAGAAGAAGACACTGTGTAGTTGCGGGAACTAGGGATTCCTACTTTGTGGATCTGTCTCCATAGATTTTCAGCAAAATAAGGTTGGAATAACTCTCCTCACTAGGGCGCATCTTTCTGTCTAAGAAGAATCCAATTTTGAGGTTTTTCAGTTTTCAACTCGACACTACTGCCAGAAATTAGGGCTTTCCATAGAAGTGGAATTTTTCAGTGAGCCCAGGCCTGGATTGATCTCCTCCTAAAAATTGAATTTAGGGATCAAGATCAAAGCATTTTGTTGGATAGAACTCCAAAAAAGTAAAACCCTAATATGCTCCTGAACCAACACTACAGAATTTCAGCTCCAAATCCAGATCTGACATCTTGACCTGGTAATATCTAAATCTTTTGTATTTCCATTTGAGGTTCTCAGTTAATATGTCTCATCATACCAAGCTTGATGAAAATATTGAGGGAGATGATAACTTCCGAGCCTTGAAGTATAGGATCTCCCTGGTCCTGGAAGAGAATGAGTTGGACTCCTACATCAATGAGGAGATTCCAGTTCCAGAGGGAGATGAGGCTAAGGCCTTGCATAAGAAGAATTTGGCTATGGAAAAGAGGATTATTGTTGATTCAATAAAGAATCACCTCATACCACAGGTGTCCTCCCTAAAGACACCTAAAGCTATGTTTGATGCCCTAACCAAATTGTTTGAAGGAAAGAACATAAATCAAAAGATGAACTTGAGGAACCAGTTGAAGAATGTGAAGATCCAAAATGCGGAGACCATCCAGTCTTACTTTACAAGGGTATCCCATATCAAAGAACAACTTGAAGTAGTAGATGAAGAAGTGGAGAATGCAGAGATTGTAATGACCACCTTGAATGGTCTCCCTAGGACATGGGACTTTTTCATTCAAGGGATCTGTGCCAGAAAGAAGTTATTCAAGTTCAGTAGACTATGGGAAGAATTCTCTCAAGAAGAAGCTCGGATAGCAGCTCGAGAAGAAAAGATGGGAAGTGAAGATCAAGCTCTCATAGTACAATCCAAGAAAACCATATCTAGCCTCCACAGAAGTAAGTACTCTCATCAAAGGAATAACTTTAGAAAGCCTAGAGATAAGTCTAAGTTCATTTGCTATACATGTGATGAAAGAGGACACTTTGCTAGAGATTGTCCTAGAAACAAAAGTAGCTCTCACAAGAAGAAGGGAAACAAGAGAAGACATCATGCTCATGTTGTAGAGGATGATGAACCTTCCACAAAGAGAAATAGACAAGTCAGTGAAGATTCTTCAAGTGATGAAGAATATGTTCTAATCTCCGCTCTCATGGGAACTATCACACATGGCAATAATGATTGGCTTATAGACAGTGGTGCTTCCAAACATATGACAGGATTCAAGGAATCCTTTGTGAAACTATCTGAACATGAATCACCTCACAATGTGAAACTCAGAGATGACTACCAATATCCAATAAAAGGTAGTGTTGAATCCTCATACAAGCTAGACTCTGGAAATTCTATCAAGATGAAAGATGTATTGTTTGTACCTGGACTAAAGAAGAACCTCCTCTCCATATCTACATTGGATGCAAAAGGAATGAGGGTTGCATTTGTAGATGGCCAAGTCCTCATGTGGCCAAAGGGAAAGCCTTTCGATGATGCAAGTGATTGGGGAACAAGAAGGAGGACTATAAAAATTGAAGGGAAAACCAAAACAAGCTTTGGTTCATGACTCAGTAGAAGCAAATGAGCTTTGGCATAGAAGGCTTGCAAATGTGCATTACAGAGCACTACCACTTGCAAGAAAAGCTGTTGAAGGACTCCCAGAAATGCAGACAAAACATGAAGGTGTATGGAAAGGATGTGTGAAAGGGAAGAACACAAAGAAGACATTTCCAAGTAGCGAGAGCAAGGCAAAAGGAATCTTGGAAATCATCCACTCCAATGTATGCGGTCCAATGTCATCCAGTTCACTAAGCGGGTATGCATACTATGTTTCTTTTATTGATGATTTTTCTAGAAAGGAATGGATATACTTTATGAAGAACAAATATGAATTATTTATCAAGTTCAAGGAATTCAAAGCCTTGATCGAGAACCACACTGAAAAGAAGATCAAGACCTTTCAATCAGATAATGGCGGTGAATTCACATCAAATGAATTCAATGAGTTATGCAAAGACTCAGGGATTAAGAGGGAGTTATCCACTCCATATAATCCACAATAGAATGGGATTGCATAAAGGAAGAATAGAACTATCATGGATGCTACAAGAGCTATGCTTCATGATCAAGATCTTCCTATGCATCTATGGGTAGAAGCTGCTAGAACAACGGTGTATGTACAGAACCATACTCCACATAGAGTACTTGAGAATAAGACTCCTGAAGAAGTCTTCTCCGGAAAGAAACCAGAAGTCAGCCATCTCAAAATATTTGGCTGTCCTATGTACATACACATTCCGAAAGAAAAGAGGACGAAGCTAGATCCTTCGGGAAAGAAGAGTATATTTGTGGGATACTCTGAAAGCTCAAAGGCTTATAGAATATATTTCCTGGGGTTCAAGAAGATTGACATTATCAGAGATGTAACATTTGACGAAGATTCAACCTACATCAAATCCAGGAAGAAACCGACTAAAGAACCTAAAGAAACAAGAGCACCTAGAGTTCATGATACAATCATGAATGAAGAAATTCAAGAAGAAGATCGAGAATTAGAAGAACCTCAAGAACCTGTAGATCCACCTTGAGACTAGATATTTGCTTTGTTGTGAACACCTTGAGCCAATTCTTGACAGATCGGAGACATTTTCACTTGATTGCTGCAAAGCATATTCTGAGGTGCCTGAAGGGTATAGTTGACTATGGGCTCAAGTACGAGGCAAATCAGAAGATTAACCTAGAGGGTTATGTTGATTCAGATTGGGAAAGTAGCGCCATCGATAGGAAGAGCACTTCAGGATGTTGTTTCAGTTTGGGATCAGGTGTGATCTCTTGGTTTAGCAGGAAGCAATCCTATGTGGCACTGAGTATAGCTGAAGCAGAATATGTCGCAGCTTGTTCAGCTAGTTGTGAGGTAGTATGGCTGAGGAAGCTACTGTCTGATTTATTTGATCTCTAGATGGATGCTACTTGTATATATTGCAACAACCAAAGTTGTGTGAAGTTATCAGAGAACCTAGTGTTCCATGACAAGTCGAAGCATATCGAGATCAAGTATCACTATATCAGGGATAAGGTGCAGAGAGGAGCAGTGAAGCTCCAGTATGTTGCGACGAAGGAACAGATAGCTGATGTATTGATGAAGCCATTGGCTAGAGTGAATTTTGAGTACTTCAGGGAGAAACTTGGTGTTCTCCAGATCGAGGTTCCCTCCAAAGGGAAATGATGAGACCTAGAGCCATTCTGACATGGTGAGAGGATTAGGTTCCTTCCATGGTCAGATGTAAGGGCTGAGCCATTCTGTCATGGTGAGAGGATTTGGTTCCTTCCATGTTAGATGTGAGTGATAAGCCATTTTGATGTCACTATAGGATTGGTTCCTACATGATCAGATGTAAGGGCTAATGTCATTCTTGGAATGGAGGCACCTAGTTAGTTACCCAAAATACTCAGTCTGGGACTCAAGGTCGTTCTGATATTACTGTAGGATGTAGTCTTACATGATCAGATGTGAGTGCATGGCCATTCTGATGTGATTAAGGGATGTGTTCCCACTTGATCATATATAAGGGTTGATGCCATTCTCTGGGAGAATGGAGGCACCTGGTCAATTACCAGAAATCCTCTATCTGGGACTAAGAGCCCTTTCGATGTGATGTGTTTACACATGGTCGAATGTAAGTGTAGAGCCTTTCTTACCATATGAGGTCAAATGTAAGTGCTGAGACATTCTGGCGCGATGTGTTTACACATGGTCATATGTGAGTGTTGTGCCTTTCTAACAAGATGGGGTCAGTTGTAAGTGCAGAGCCTTTCCGAAAAGATGAGGTTGGATGTAAGTGTTGAGCCATTCTGGCGCGATGTGTTTACACATGGTCAGATGTGAGTGTTGGGCCTTTCTGACAAGATGAGGTCAGATGTGAGTGTTGGGTGTGCCTTTCTGACAAGATGAGGTCATATGTAATAGTTGGGCGGGCCTTTCTAACTTAGGGTCAGATATAAGTGCTAAAGACCTACATGAAGGGTAGGCCTACAACCAACATGAAAAAGGGATGGCTCTGTAGAACTTGCTGTGACGAGAAGAATCGAGAGATAGCACCATTCTGAGATAGCACCGATGATGATGATCCAGACTTGATAATGATCCAGATCAAGTGATGATCCATACTTGATGATGATCCAGTAGTCGTAATGATCCAAATCTCGTGATGAAGAAGACTCGAAGACGAAGAAGATGAAGAAGATGAAGATGACAAGATGATCTAGTCGATACAGAGAAGAAGACCAGTGCTGAAAATTGTGTCGAAAGAATACCTTCCTAGTTAAGAGGGAGTGTTGATGTAAATGTAACTTCAGAATGTATTCACCTATATATCTTATGTCTTGTACCCCGATGTTTATTCCGAGATGTGTCTGTAATGTAATTGAGTCATGTCATGCCCCAATGTTCTGATCAAGAGTTTCTATAATGTAAACAAGTCATGTCAAGTCATAGTGGGTAACCCTCCTATTGTTCAAGAGTTAAAGTCCCCGTAGTTCTGGGGCACTAGGGTTGTTAGAATCACCTAGTGAAGTCAGCCCTAGTAGGGTTTAGTCAAGTCAGGAATTAGTATAAATAGAGAGCTAGCCTCTCTATTTATCACACACTCACTCACAATCAGTGGAAGCACATAGCTGAGGAAAAAGAAGACACTGGGGCTAGGAAGAAAGAGGTTACTACTGTCGAGAGATCATCTTACTATTTTGGGGCTTTGTTATTTGATGCTGATTTTATCTCTGAGGAAGTTGTGGGGTTTTCTCCATTTATGGTTTCCCCGAAGAAAAACACTGTGTTCATTGTTTCTTGTGTTTGATTGTTGTGCTTGTTATTCTCTCAGTTAAAGATCCTAATAATGCTTGCTTAATGTTAAAAATCTAACAAGGAAAATAATAAAAATAATAGTAAAAGTAATAAAATAATATTTATTAATTTTGGAGGAAGAAAGAAAAAAACTACTATTTTTGTTCGTATTTTCAACATATATCCCCGTGTTTTTACTCAAATTTCAAGTGGGAGCACTAGTTGGATGCGGATTTAAATTCTGCATCCAATGAGTACCCACATTGCATACTTTTGAGGGACCCTACTGCCCCAAAAACAAGAAATGCCTAAAAAATGTGATGATGACATCATCATCATCATCAAGGAATACATCATCGTCACGTTTTTTCAGGTATTTCATGTTTTTAGGGCAGTGGGGTCCATCAAAAGTATGCAGTGTGGTTACTTGTTGGATGTGGAATTTAAATCTACATTCAACGAGTGCTCCCGCTCGAAATTTGAGGAAAATCATAGGGAGATATGTTGAAAATACGAACAAAAAAGTAGTTTCTTTTATGAAAAATATGTCAAGTCAACCATTATTATTGAATCATTTTATTCAAATTCTATTAGTTCTTGAATTCCAACTCATCAAGAAAATATGGTCGGCTCGTTTTCTCATATGATGGCATGTTTTCTTATAAGGCCCATTTTATACCTCAAATTTCCTCTAATGAAAAGGTCTTACGATATAAGTAGCCACAGAAGGAAGGAAGGAAGGGTAAGGCAGAAGTAATAAGAACGGAAGATGTGACAGAAGAGGACCAAAAACAGACAAAGAAGAAAGTGCTAAGGAAAGAAGCAACAGAAGAGGAAGCTGTGGCAGGAGAAGAAGAGAGTTCACGATAGAAGAAAGTCCACAATGGAAGATGAATAGTGACATAAGGAAAGGATGCAATGGAGTTAACCATGTCAAAAGACGTGCAATGGCACAACGGCTAGAAAGAGATAGTTCGAAAAGATCATGGGTACGAGGTCGGCTAGAGTTGGCGGAAGCCACACATAGGAAAGAATCTTTGTAAGTTGGTTCATTATTGTCTACTAACATGTGTCGATAGAATAGGAAAGACATCCTATTGGCTAACTATATGAAGCCAGTTGAAAGAGACATGTAAGAGAATATAAAAGGAGGAACCCAAGTTGTATGCAGGTTAGCATTAGTAGCATCTTTTCATTTAGTAACACTCTGATTGTATTTTTTTTTTGTGTATTGAGTCATAGAGGGAAGTTGAAGAACCTGTACTTGAGTGCACAGGAGTGTAGAAGAGATTAGGTTGATCCAGGTTGTGTGTATATTTATAGTAGAGTCATAAAGGAATTTGAGTCGATCCAGGCTGTGTGTGAATCATTAGTAGATTCAAGTAGAGGGAGAGTAGCAACTAGAAGAACAGGGATCATGAGAGGAGGAATAATTCTGTATATATAATAAAGAGATCTTTAGAACGGAGTCTACACCTTAGTGTGCAGACCAAAGGTTCCATATATTTCTCATGCGAGATGAAGAGTGCCTTTGTGATTTTTCCTGGATGGGTTTCGACGTTAGATATTGTGTCAAATGTGTGAATGATGAATGTGCTTGAGTTGCATATATATGTTACTATAAATATGTGTTTATGTATTTGTTTATGAATGAGTTTATATGTATTTGTTCCACTATTATTGTTGAATGTGCCTGTGTTGCTTCGGATTTGTTGTTATAATATATGTCGTAGGACAAGTTGTAGCGTAGCTAACTGGGTTTAATAAGTATAAATACACCACCCACCATCCTTTGTCAAGCACCTTGGTAGAACACCAAGGGACCTGAAATCCCCCACCCAACTATGGAAACTTGGTTCTACCAGTTACCCATAGAGAAAGATATCTTAGGTGAGACTGCATCTACATCGCATGTGCTTCCGATTGAGCCTTGCTCTGTTGGGTCGATGTCTTGGGATTTGTCGTGCATCAAGGAGGGACTCAACCTGGGTCGAAGAGGGTTCTAAGCCAACAGTTTTCTCTGAATATTTATGGGGCAGATTTTCATAGTAAGTTCGTCTTCTAAAGCGAATATTTTCCAATTTTCAATGTATTTTTCATCACCATTTTCCTAGTACGGGAACCCTTGTAATATTGGAATTTATTTAATAAAAAACTAATTTTGAAGGGAAAAAATCTGTGCATGTATTTGTAATCTATTTCCTATTTTGCTTCCATTGTAATTTTCTATTAATAAATATCAACAATATAATTTAATCGGTAGGTTCTTAAAGTAATTTTTAGTGAGTGAAAATCACTAGGAATTATTTTATCTAGGCCTAAGATCAAAAAAAATTAACATGGTATAAAAGTAGACTCTGAAAGGGAGAAGATATGAAATATATTGCAGTAGATCTAATAGATGTTAGAAAATAGGACCACAGAGCAATAACATATATACAGTTAAATCATTAAACAAGATGCAAAACACATTATAGAGAGACACAGATATAACAGGGTTCACCTAAACGATGGGCTACGTCCACATAGAAATTGCCAGTCCTTTTATTACCATCCAAAAAGACGAAGGGATACAACCTACAGCAATACCATTGCACTTCCTCTTCACGCTCTCATATTCTCTCTCACACATTCACATATATTTTTTACAATACAATACAATACAATACCCTACATAGCCGTATTACAATGCTTTTCTTTTATGGGGAAAAATACCATGGGAAAATACTACGGTTAATCCAATACCATGGGTCAGTAAAAATGTTGGCCAACAAACATCCCAAAGCAGGGGAAATGAGTGTATAGTAAACCCAAACATGGCTTCATAATATCTCTAGATCTGGACGATCAGGCTCCACAACCAGCAATCTCCCACTTGGAGACCGATCACAGCAACTCCACCGTTGCTGGACTATGCTTTGGACCTTGGACTTAGAAAATTTCTTATTTTCACCTTCATGCTTGAAGGCCAACAGAAACCAACCAGGAACTCAGTTTCTCTCTAGTTACTCCCTTTATCAACATGTCTGTAGGATTCTGGCTAGTATGTATCTTTTCTAGTTTTAACAGTTCTTCATCTAGAACAGATCTTATGAAGTGGTACTTGAGCTGCATATGTTTAGTCTCCAAATGAAAGTCTGAGTTCTTTGCAAGATGAATGGCACTCTGGATATCGTTGTATAGCCTGTTATTATCTTGCTTCTTACCCAATTCCTCCATGAACCTCTGCAACCAAATCATCTCCTTACTAACCTTTGTAGCAGCAACATACTCTACTTCCGTTGTTGAAATTGCAACAACCTATTGTATTTTTTAAATCCAACTTACTGTTGTTCCACCCACAGTAAACACATACCTTGTGGTGCTCCTCATGTTGTCTTTATCACCAACCATATATGCATCAACATATCCCTGAAGAACAGTGCCTGAACCTCCAAAACATAATGCATGAGAAGTGTTACCTCTCAAATACCTAAGAATCCATTGTACTACTTTCCAATTCTCTCTACTTGGATTATTCATATACCTGCTCACAACTCCCGCTACATGTGCAATATTTGGTCTTGTGCACACCATGACATACATCAAGCTTCCAACCACTGATGAATAGGGAATCCTGGACATGTAATCTTTCTCTTCCTATGTCTCTAGACACATCTCCTTACTTAGTTTGAAATGGATGGCTAAATGTGTACTAAATGGTTTTGCATTCTACATTCTAAACCTCTGCAACACCTTTTCTATGTACTCACCTTGAGACAACATCAATTTGTGATTTTTCTTGTCTCTTGTTATTCTCATACCAAGGATTTGCTTTGCAACACCCAAATCCTTCATCGCAAATGATTTAGCTAGTTTTCTTTTGAGCACATTTATATCCTACATGTTAGACCCTGCAACAAGCATGTCATCCACATACAATAACAAGATAATATATCTTTCGTTATCTAGCCTCTTGAAATAAACACAAAGGTCAAAATGACATCTATCATAACCTTGTTTTGTCATAAACTTATCAAATTTTAAATACGCCTTGGAGCTTGCTTCAGGCCATACAAGATCTTCTTCAACCTGTAAACCAAATTCTCCTTCCCTTTGACCTCATACCCTTGTGGCTGCTGCATATAAATCTCTTCCTCCAAATCCCCATGGAGAAAGGTTGTTTTTACATCTAACTGTTCAAGATGCAAATATTCTACCACCACTAGACTTAAAATAGTTCTAATTGAATTCATTTTAACAACAGGAGAAAATATTTCATCGAAGTATATACCTTTATTTTGTGCAAACCCCTTTACAACATTCTAGCCTTGTACCACTTCTTGCCTCCTTCTTCTTCCTTCAACCTATAAATTCATTTATTCTGCAATGCCCTTTTTCTGCAGGAAACTTAACCAAATCCCAAGTCTGTTTTCTTACCAATGATTCCATCTCCTCATCCATTCCTTGCTCCCACTTCTTTCTAGTTTCTACCTACATTGCTTCTTCATAACATTCTAGTTCACCAGAGTCCATCATTAATAAATAATACAGTGAATGAGAGAATCGTTCAAGGGGTCTACTTAACCTGGTAGATTTTCTTACAGTTGCAGGAGTTTCAGGTACCTATTGCTGCTCTTGATTTTCTGGTGCCTTTGGAACTTCATTTTCTTTGATTTCATCAAGCATTGTGTACTATGTGTTTTCCTTTTCCTCTTTCTTTCCCTGTAACTGATCTTTGTACATGACCTTTTCATTTAATACTACATCTCTACTTCTAATGATTTTTCATTTTTAATAATCCCCTAAATGATAAACAAAATAATCAACCCCGTATCCAATAAACGTACATTTCTTGGATTTAGATTCAAGCTTTGTTCTATCATCTTTATCAATATGAACAAATGCTTCACAACCAAAAGTTCTCAGAAATAAGTATTTTACCTGTTTACCTATCCATGCCTCCTTTGGAATCCCACCATCCAAAGTGCTTGAAGGCCCTCTGTTTATTAAATAAATAGCAATGTTTACAGCATCATCCCAAAACTGTAAGGGAAACCCTGCATGTAATCTCATACACCTTGCATGCTCCATGATCATTTTGTTCATCCTTTCTGACACGCCATTTTCTTGTGGTGTTCTAGGGACTATCTTCTCTCTGAGAATCCCATTGTGTGAAAAGTAACTATCAAACTCCTTTCTGCAATACTCACCTCCATTATCAGATCTGATACATTTCAACCTTTCTCTTCTCTCATTCTCAGCCAAAGCTTTCCACTTCTTAAAAGTATCAAACACATCATATTTCTATCCAATGTAATGAACCCAAGTTTTTCTAGTTCCATCATCAATAAAAGTAACATAATAATGAGAACCACCAAGCTATTGTACCTAAGCTAGTCCCCATACATTTGTATGGACAAGCTCTAACTTTTCACTCTTCTTTTGTTTCCCAACCCTGAGAAATCTAACTCTCTTCTGTTTTCCATAAACACAGTTCTCACAGAATTCCAAACTTACCTACTTCAAATCTAGAAGTAGTTTCCTTGAGTGGAGTATTCATCCCCTTCTCACTCATGTGGCCAAGCCTATGATGCCACAATGCCGTACCTATTTCTATGGAAGATACAAAGATTGAATAATCAGTATTATGAGGACATAAATATAATGTACCTACCCTATCTTCTTTTTCTATTACCAGTGATCCTTTAGTGATATTCCACCGTGTTTCTCCAAACGTAGACAAATAGCTGCTATCTCCCAACTTCCTTGTTGAGATCAGATTTATTTTCATAGCAGGAATGTACCTTACATATTTTAGCAGCCATTCACTTCCATTATTTAACTTAATCTGTACCTTACCCTTTCCAATAATTTTACATGGTTCATCATCCCCCAATAAAACATGTCCAAAATCACCTTGAACATAATCATGAAAGAATTTCCTATGGGGTGTAGCATGAAATGAATCTCCTAAATCTACTACCCAGTAATCGCTAGTATCATGTAATGCCCTGGTTTTGACCCCGTTGCATTAGATGTACATGATGTGTATATTAAATGATCATGGTGTGGAGCTAAAGGTCAAGGCCCCGCCGTTGATCGGTTATGTTATGTTTTGGATTTGAATTGTCACCGATGGTATATCGGGGCATGCGGAATATATTATGTTGGTCATCATGTAAATATGCATCTATAATTAATTAAATGAACCCAACCAGCTACGATCGCGGAAATTAAAATGAGAAAGGGGCATGATTTTCATAAGGATAAGGGTGGGGAAATTTTCAACCTTGGCCAATGAGAGAAAAACCCATGTGTCTTCTTCCTATGTTTTATTCCAACCACTTTCATTAATAAAGACTGCTGGTGGTTGAGGTAGTTAATTTTTTTGGGGAGTGGGGTGGCAGGACTGTTAGTCCTCACCCACACGCACACTCCACCATGGTTAACTTCACTATGGCTGGGAAAAACTATTGCCATCATTCACGTAGGGATTTTCCACTCTCCCCACGACTGTGCAAAAAAAAACGCTCACGCACTAGCAATTCGCATCCCCTCCATTGTTGTTCATTCTCACGCAGAGGGATTCTTTCCTGTTTTTCGTCTTCACGCACAGGATTTTGCTGGATTTACCCACGCAGTAGTTTTCTTCTACGGATTTGTGAATAGGGAGGCCATATCCTTTATTCACGGGCTGATTCATGGGTTCTACATTGTGGCTGTATATGCACCGGTCGGGATACTATAAATTCATCCCCAAGTGTGGTCTGCATACGTTTTCCTTAGCGGCCTCGACTATGAAAATGGATTGCTGTTTTCCCCGTGTATGTTGGTAATGTATGCTAATTACATTCCAGAACTGTTCTTTCCCCATGTCCACTGATACGTTTGGGACTGTATGATTCGCTTGGGATTCGTTTTCCCTGTTTAAGCTATGACAACTAAATTAATTGCCCGAGTGCAATGGTTGGTCTTCGGACTGTGAGAGGAGCAAGGATGTTGGCTTAGATTTGCTTGATAAACCTGGTGGCTGGAAACCACACAGACAAAGCTAGAGGGCTGGCCTTCTTCTCCATCACCCCGGAATAGCACTAGAAGGGAATGCAGGGCCTGAGGGACGGTCTAGCAGAGAAGGGACTAATTCCTTGTGTTGGGTGTGTTTGGGTGTCTTAGAGGTCAGGCTAGTTCTGGTGTAGGTGTTCTTGGCTCTGTAATGAGCTCACCAACTTAGCAATTTGCCTTCTTGAGCTCCCTAATGGCCTGATAAACCCAAATCTATTGGCTTGGCTGTGTGTTTTGTGTGTCCTTGGCTACGTGTAAGCCTGATGTTCCCTTATTCCTTGGAGAATCATGCCCAGCTCGGGGGTGGTAGCGTTGCTGAGAGATTAAGGAGCTTGATGGCCTATGGTTGGGTGGAACGTTGCAGCGATGTAGCTGGTTGCGGATCGACTTCTCCATAAGATAAGTGATCTTGTCCAATTATACTTCTGCAACCTTAATTTCTATTAATGAAATGATGAACATGTTGAATGCATCCATGACTGAATGATGTTGGTTTCCGCTATGTATGATGAATGCTTGTGTGAATGCATGTTGATTCCGCTGTGCAATATAAATAATTATAGCTGTGTATGATAAACAATTGCGTTTACGCATGTTATACTGCAATGCATTTCTTTCAGCATTCTGTTTCTGCAAATTTTATGCCTGTACATGTTCATGGGGCTCTTAGCCTGGGTGTTCGAAGCTTGTAGTCGCGTCCTCCTTGCCGGTCAGAGGCATGGGAATGTGACATATTATCTAATGCAAGAATCAAAGCATATTGTAACACGTCACCTACTACATTCGCTTCCTGAGTAGTCTCTTGCTGCCTCTCACCTTTATTCTTTGGTGCTCTGCAGTATTTCTTCAGATGTCCTTTCTTGCCACAGTTCCAGCACTTTATTTTCCAAATCTAGACTTGGATCTGCCCTTTCCAAACTTGTTGCATTTTCCTGTTCTCTTACCTCTCTCCTTTTGTCTCCCTCTTCTCTCCATGGTCAACGCATTACCTGATGTATCACCTATGTTTTTTCTTCACATTTCCTCGATAAGAATAACACCAACAACATCATCAAACTTAAGAGTGTTTAAACTAGGGACAGAGTTACTTACAGTCATGACCAAGCTATTCTAGCTTTCTAGCAATGAACACAAGATTAGAAGATCCCTAACCTCATCATCAAAGTTCACTTCTACATAACTTAACTGACTGGTAAGTGTATTAAAATCATTTAAATGATCGACAACAGATCCACTTTCCAACATCTTCATATTAAATAAACACTTCATTAAAAATACCTTGTTGGGAGCTGAGGGTTTTTCTTAGAGCTTACCCAATTCGCTCATCATTCCCTTTGTTGTTTTTTCTTTTGAAATATTGAAAGCCACTGACGAATCTAGGCACAGCCGTATTGTTCCCGGTGCCTTTCTGTCAAGAACCTCCCATTCTTCATCCTTCATAGTTGCCGACTGTTTTTCTTTTCTGCCCAATGGTAGGTATAGATCCTTCTGGTACAGATAGTCCTCCATTTGCATCATCCATAACTGATAGTTTTGGCCATTAAATTTCTCGAACCTAAAATTCTTCCGCCATTTCTCCCACTCGAACCAGTAACCCTTCTTTCCTACGATTTTACCAGCCAAATAGACCTTTTATCTCTTATAGCAATTGTTAGAAAATAGGACCGCAGAGCAATAACAGATATACAGTTAAATCATTAAACAAGATGCAAAACACATCAAACATATTGCAAAGAGACATAGATATAATGTGGTTCACCCAAACGATGGGCTACGTCCACACAGAAATTGCCAGTCCGTTTATTACCGTCCATAAAATGAAGGGATCAACCTGCAGCAATACCGCTGCACTTCCTCTTCATTCTCTCATTGTCTCTCTCACACAATCACAGATATTGTTTACAATACAATACCCTACACAGCCGTATTACAATTCTTTTCTTTTATAGGGTAAATACCATGGGAAAATACTACGGTTAACCCAATACCATGGGTCCGCAAAATTGTTGGCCAACAAACATCCCAAAGCAGGGGGAATGAGTGCACAATACACTTGGGGTACAAACACGATTGAATAATATCTCTGGATATGGATGATCAGGCTCCAAAACCAACAATATATTCAAGTGACCATCAGATGGATCTAGTGTATATTCAAATTTTACAATAGTATATCTTGGTGGGTGCTTGGATGACAAAGAACAAGGTATTTATTTCTGGTAGATCTAGTTATGGTAGCAACCAGTCTCAGGTTTGAAGACATGTTAGATGGGGCATCTAACTTCTTGGCATGGAAGGAAAGAGTAGTCTTTTTGTGGAAGGAGAACAATTTTTGGGGGGTTGTGGAGAAGATAGTTACCAAACCAACAGATCTAGCTTATTTGGAATCCTATGAAAAAAATGGGATTAAGGCCTAAAGAGTGATATTAGATGTTGTGAAAGATCACCTAATTCCTCATGTAGCATATAATAAAACATTCCATAAAACATATAAATATCTAGTAGTGGACTTCTTATAGAGTGACAACATGAACAGGATATTGATCTTGAGAAGTTGAAATATTAGATATGTCCAAATGTTGAAGATTAATAATGTTACTAGTTACCTCATGAGGATCACCTAGATTCATGATCAACTTGTAGTTGTTGGGAGACGGTTCTTGATGCATATTTCATGAATGTGGCATTGAATGGATTCCCTAAGTATTGGGATCCATTTGTCAAATGGTTTGCATCCAAGAAAAGAATCAAGAGGATTATAAAGCATGCAAGAAAAGAATGTGAGGAGGAGGAGAAATTGGCTCTTGTCAGCAAGGCACAAAAGAGAAAACAAAAATTTTCCAAGAGTAACAATGAGGGAGCATCCTCATAGATAGGGAAGAAATACTTGAGTAAAATAAAATTCTTTATTTTCCACAAGAATTGGAACTATGCATATCATTCTCTAGAGAAGAATAAGGAGCAAGAGAAGAAGTAGACAACAGCATCAGTAGAGACACAGATGGATGAGTTTTCTTCAAATGTTTTAGAAGGACTTACCATTGGTCTCCTTATTCGCCACTAGCACCAACAAAAGGAATTCTTGATACTTGGATAGTGGTGCATAACATCACATGACTCAAGCATGAGATATTTTCAGTAGTCTAACGAATAAGGACTCAGGGACCCATGTGAAACTTAGTGATTATGTGAAGTATGCAATGAAGGCGGTGGGAACTATTTCAATGGTTTCATATTGGGTCATGAGGTTTGTTGGATGCCAAGGAGGTACTTTGGGTGCCAAAGATGAAGAAGAATTTGCTCTCATAATTAGTTTTGTAGGACAATGGTTTTTATATCACATTCAAGAAAGGGAAAGTACTCATATGTCCAAATGGATATATCTCTAATACAACATTCAAAATTGGGTTAGAAAGGTAAAGCTATACAGGTTGAAGGGAAAGCATGTAGTTGGATCCAAGGGAATCTTGGATCATGGATTTATGTCATAGGAAAAGGAGTAGGAAGCTCTTAAGGGTGAGCATGTTTCAAAGAATTCATGTGTGGGAATTCAACCTTCAAATGGGAAGGAGTTATCCTCTTCCAACTTTGGAAGAATACTTAGTTGGTATGAACTAACATTGAAGGATGCTCAAGATCAAGTTCAGGCTCCTAGGAGCACAATTCGAGAGAGAAAGACTCTGAAGAATAATATGGAACTCATTAGCATTGTCACTGACGATGATCCTTCCATTTTTTAGGAATAATAAAATCAGTTAGTATGGTAGGATGTTATGGTGTAGGATGATGTACATGATATTGTACCAGGATTGGAGGAAGAACTAGTTCTAGGTGACTCTTCGAGAAGTATCTTCCTAGCTAAGAGGAAGTGTTGATGTTTGTAGAATCCTAAAAAAATTTCCATAGTTGTTTGTGTCTTATGTTTGGAAGTCGTCATTAATACCTCTCGAGTACTTAGGAAATTCACTTTAATTAAGGGAATTATTAAAGTGAATGTATTTTTATAAGTAATTGAGGATAATTTGGAGAAATGTCCAAGTATTGGGAATTGTTGATTTAATTTAATTAAATGAATCATAAGCATTGATGTTAGTGAGTCAGATATAATCTTATACAATGGAGTTAGGGTTTTAGTTCATCCCAAAAGTACAAAAGGTAGCTAAGGCAAGAGGAAAAATACACAAGAGAGAGACTCAAGAGTTGAGTGGGAATTAGGAGAACTTTATGAGCTTCAGTCCCTTAGGAAAGGGTAAAGTACTTTCATCCAAGAGTGGAAAGAAGGATTTTATTGTTTTTCAGTCCAAGGAGATAAAAGAAAACAATCTAGGAGTAGAAAGCAGTCATATTAGTCCAGCAGTGGCACAACCAAGCAGAGAAAAATAAAATTAAAATCAAGTACAGTAGTGCGGAACAAGCCATACGTATTTTGTACATCTATATATGAAAATATCATGCAAAATGCATATAGTTGTATAGATCAGTATGTACAGTATAAATCTATATGGATCCGTACATTTTGTACACTTATATGAACAAGGAAGTAGGGAAACTTGTAGACAATATTTTTTAGGCTTTTATGGTTTTTCTCTAAATATTTCTGAGAAGATTTGCAAAGGATGATGGTCTTCTGAAGGGAATATTTTGCCAGGTTTTTTGTGCACTTTTAAGGACCATTTTCCCAATAAGGGAGCCCTTGTAATATTGGAATTTACTTAATGAAAATCTCATTTTGAAGGGAAAAAATTTATGCATGTATTTGTGATATGTTTCCTATTTTGCTTATGTTGTAATTTTTTTTTAATAGATATCAACTATATAAATTAATCAGTGAGTTGTTAAAGTAATTTTCAACAAGTGAAAATAATTAGGAATTATTTTATTTAGGATTGTGATCAGAAAATTTTAACAAGAGTAGGGGGACAAGAATAATGACAATCGAGCAAAATAAATTTTTTCCTTGTAGTGACTATTGCACCAAAGGTCGCTACCCTCTAATGCAGGGATAGTTAAACAAATCTACCTTGTGGGACATGTCACATTTATGCAACCATAGAAACAATTTATCACATCTTTTGATAAAGTAAACATGATTTTATTTTTAATAAGTTATAAAACACGAATAAATAAGAATGTCTAAATTTCTATTTGAAGAGAGATCAAACTGTGGATAGAAATAGGTTGCGACATTGTTTAATCTCCATAAATATTCATGTGTAGTAGACATCTGATACTAACCTTTGTAACACCACATATCAAACCCATCAGTGTCCATCATCTAATGCTTTAAACCCTGGTCATAACTAACCTCGACATAGAAAAATTAAAAAAAATAAAATTAAGTGCAATTATATTGAATTTTAATAACTTGTCAGTGAATAGACCTAGGTCATTCTAGTATTCCAATTAAAAACCAATAAAATATCAAGATGAAAATTTGAAAAAATGAATTGGTGGTAGTGTGCAAATCCTTTGGAAAAAAGGCTAGATAAAGCCAAGTGAATTCATAAAAGTCCAAGTTGCACTGGCAGAGTATAGAAATCCACTATAATGGCATCGCCAATTCAAAGTTGTAGTCTTTCAGTATTGAAATAGACTACTCAGAAAAATATTTACAAAGATTTAACCATAATAGAAAAAAGTGGTTCCTCAAATAATTTCTTAATCCATGTATAGCGCATCACGGTCCTAACTCCTACATAAGGATGCAATCCAAGTTGAGGTGCCCTATTCCTTGTAGAGTAGGTGACCTATAGACTACCAAATTCTATCATGGCTACAATTACTACTAACAAAAACCAAACATAGAAGGATCCATGATTTCAACACATAACAAATCCATTACTTCAAAACATTCATTTGAATATGTCTATTACAATTGTGTGATGTCTATATCATTTCACTGGAGATTTCGCTAAAGAATCATCGAGTAGTTTCAATAAAGTAAACAATTATCAATTACAACAACTTCACAACATAGTGATTACAAAATTATGCATATTTGTCCCCAAAGTTAAACTACATGGAATGCATAATGGGGGCAACTAGTATCATCCAACCAAAGGCAATCCATTTGAATTTCCATCATGAGTCAAGGCCATGGAATAATATAAGAAGGGATCTTCCCTGGATTTCACTCTAAATAAAATGACAATCCATCATCTTGGAATTGCCATTACAACTACACACGACCCAGAAGATGAGAGCCAAGTAGTGGAAAGAAAAAATAATAAGAGATCTAAATGAAATTTAGTCTTTTATGTTCCTCTCGCATGTGAGGCTAAGTGTCACCTTCGAGGAACCTTCTCTATCTTCAAAAGAATAAATATCATCTACTAGGAACCTTGTCGGTGGACAGTTAGGTGTCCATTTCATAAGGAAATTTTTCCATGGACGATTAGGTGTACATTTTCTATTATTAGGCATATTTTGTATTTGAAAAGATTCTTTATCTAAAATTGAATTATTTTCAAAAGGAGCACAACATAATCTTTAAGTCATTGGGGAAGGTCATGGTCCTTAACTTATCTTGATCTCCTCTTATGTTTTACCTTGATCATCATCGCATGTTGTATATGTTAATTTTATTTTAAAAATATTCACATCATTATCATAGGTTCACCTAGTCCTTATTAGTCCCTATTGATTTTTGTACCTAGGAAGTTATTCCCCTAGTGATTTTTCCTAAGTCACTTAAAAGGGGAAAATAGCATGACCCTTGCATTAAATGTCTTGAGATGAGCATTTAATTTCACTTTAGGGATTAAAGTGACTTTTTAATCTATTTAAGTGATAGTTGAGGGAAAATAATTTTTAATGGAGATAAAGTGCATTAATCTCATCCATTGATCTAAACTCATCAAATACAATATGGGATTTTGGATTTGGTGACCCCTCACCTACCTAAATAATCAAAATAAAAAGGAAAGGAAGAAAGAAGCATTTGTTTTGGTTTTCGTGAGTTTATTGAAGCAATTCAAACTCCAGAGAAGAGGAGGAAGAACCTGAGCATGTTTCCTAAGACACAGGTACAACATTCATACCAAATCATGCAAAGCATTAATGAGCATGATTTTCGAGGAAGAAGCTAAACTTTGTGTGATGTTGTGTGGCATGAGATACAAGATCATTAAATGTTGATTTTAAATATAGTTTGGATATGTTTGTGGCACTTTATTCCACACAACAAGTGGGCATGAGTTACGGTAGAGAGCGGGCATGATTTTCAATTGAAATTGTTGGTGGTTAAGAGAACATGCATACCTGAGAAGAGCATTGTTCATTCTGCACATAAATCGAGGAAAATGATTGTCTATGAGGTTTGACCATACAACTTGAGATTGGAATGGTTCCCTATGTTGGTGTATTGCTAAGTATGAGCAGGATTTTGTCCAAGAACTTCCAAATTTGTAGAAAATATTCATATGGTTGAGATAAGTGGTTTCTCTGTGTTTATATGTTGTATAATTTCTATTTTGGAAAGAAATAAATACTCTCTCTCACACACACACAGAGGTTTCCCCTTAGGTCTTTTTGCATGGAAAAGTTTCCAAAAGTTTCAATTTCTGAAATAAATTCATGGTGTGTTACTTTTAATTTTCTGCCTACAAATTGTGAAGTTCATCTAGTTTTTCAAGCTTGTGCATTTTTTATGAGATAACAACTCATCTGTAGCACTTAAACTCATTGGGTTGGGAATTAAACATTTGCAAAATAGACTTGAAACCATGATGGGATTGAACCTTGAAACATTTATAGTCCTTTTCAAATGCTAGGAATTATTGTGTCCAGTTTTCCATTGACATTTCATTAGTTGCACTTTGACTTTTATAATTTTTCATTTTAACCAATTTTTCATCTAATAATTTTCATTTTTCCTATTAAATAATATACGTGTTAATCTTTACACTAACGTCCAATATTCCTCCTCTTAACTTGTTTATCTTTTTAGTTAATATTAGTTAATATATTATTTACACATTTACTAGCATAGTCTTGGCATTGGACACACTAGGATTTAACTTTACAATACAATTTTTCTTATATATCCCGTTCACATGTCTTCAATACCCTTGACCTCTATCAAGATAGAAACTACACATATACATTAATTTGCACATATATGTATCCAAGAGTTTTTCAAGGGACTAAATCAAGCACTAGAAAACTACGTGAGTCCATTTATCATGTCTCCAATATTTTTTGTGTATTTAAAGTTTAACATGGTTGTTTTTCAACTCCAATGCAAAGAAATTCTAGAAACTTTGACATAAAGATTAATGTGGTATTAAAGTAGGAATCTCTTTGGGAAAAAGTCAAATTTTCAATGTGATCATGATTTAGACAAAAGATTCAAGGAGAAACCCAGTTATAAAACATGTAGAAGAGAAGATAAATTCAAAGTACAATAGTGAAATATGAGTCCATATAAAGCAAGAAGTAGAGGTATATGAATGGTTTTGAGTTGAAGTATATCTCTTACAAAATTGTAAGAAGTAGAGGTATATGAATGGTTTTGAGTTGAAGTATATCTCTTACAATTTTTTAAGAAGTAGAGGTATATGAATGGTTTTGAGTTGAAGTATATCTCTTACAATTTTTTAAATATTTGAGAGGAGAGATCAGAGATAGAAAGTTTACTTTTCGAAAAAAGAATTGCATTATTTTTGAAATAAGAGGGGATGAAACAATTTTTTGATTATATATTTTCTCTTTATTTCCAAACAAAAATTATCATTCCAGAAATATAAAGATTATGCATGGAATTTTTTAATTTTGACAATAGGTTAAGATTTTGATGAGTCTGTTTGATATTGGATGTGGAGAATTTACCATTTAAGAAAGTGAAAATAGTTACTAACCTCAATCATCCAAAGGAACAGTGAATCAAAAGTAATGACTGGTGGTGACAAAAGCAAATTGTAAAATTTTATTCCAAGAGGTTGAATTTCCAAAACAAAAAGGAATAAAAAAAAGGTTTTAAGTCAACATGGGTTGTTGTCCAAATAATTTGAAAATTTGGGAATCTTAATAATTGGAGAAGGGGTTGGGACTCTGCAGAAAAATACTCAGTCTAGGAAGGATAAAAATATATCTATATAAAATATAGCAGGTTCATCAATGCAAATGACAAAGTCTAGAGTGCGAATTGGAGCAAGAACAGTCTCCCTAAAATAAACACGTTTTGATGGATTCTAGTTCATGAGAAAATTCTCACGTCTAATAACCTTAAAAAAAAGAATTTCGAAGGCCCCTCTTGGTGCGTTCTCTACAAAAACTCCAAAGAAACTCTGGAGCACTCATTCTTGGAGTGTAAATTCACTCTGAACTTTTGGTCTCTGGAAATTAGAGAGTTTGAAACAAGCTTGACTCTCCTAGCAAGTATTAGAGACTTCTTTGATGGGTGGAAGCATTACTATCAAGGCTCATTCAATAAAAATCCTAATTTCCTTAGACTTTGACTATCCATTCCCAAATTCATTTGTTGGAAAATCTGGATAGCAAGAAATAAGGAATCTTCGAAGACCATAAAGCTATTTTGATCAAAGTGGTAATCACTGCAAAGAATCTATGGGATGAGACTATGAGTTCAAGAGGACTCAAGTCCATTGTAATGAAGCCTCTCTCCTGTGAAGAGAAGATCTGGGTGAAATACTTTTTGATGGGATTTCCCATCCCGACACCATTCATAAAAATGCTAGGCTATTCGGGGTGGAAAATCAGACTGGATACTTCCCAGTTTAATCAATGGTGGAAATTATTGAATAGTTACTAATGGTTTTTTAATGGCACCTCTAAAGGAAACTCTGGTTTAGTAGGAGCGGGGGGGGGGGATAATGTTTTATCAAGGAGGGAACAAAATTGAAGAATTCTCTTGGGGAATTGGAAGAAAATCCAGCAATCAATATGAATGGTTAGCTCTAATCAAAGGAATGGAAATAACTAAAGAATGTGAATTAAAAAAACTAGCAGCTTTTGGAATGATTGTCATAAGTGAAGCTCGGAAAATCTCGAGATGACTTAAATCCCCTCTCTCCAGTATTCATTTCATACTTAATAGCATTTGTAAAGAATTTCAAGATCTGAATTTCCTTGATATCTTAAGAAGTAATAATGCCAAAGACGATAGACTATATAATAAAGGGGCAAATTTGGATGGTATGTTAATCATCCAAAATGGCAATCTTCCCTTGTTCAATTGGGTTCCATGAAATTTTCACATTTTTGAAATGGACAAGAAAACCTCTGTAAGGGATCGGAAAGGAAGCCTTTGGCTAGATATAGAATGATCATCTCCAACTCTTCTAATCAATGTACTCATGACTTTTTAATATAATATCCATTACCCATTTGTGTTAAAAAAATGGGAGTTTGAGAATTTGAGGAATTCGTGAAGTCAAGAAATCAGAATAATTTAAGAGTATGGGAATTCAAGGAATTTGAGAACTCAAAAATTCAGAATAATTAAGGAGTTTGAAAATTCAAGGAATTCAAAAGCTAGGGAATCTAGAATATTAAAAAAATCGTGATAGAGTAACTATAATATTTCATATTGTAGAGGAGATAAACTACTTCAAAAAATTTCATTTATATTTTTTTTGTACTTCTTGATATGAAGCATTAAGAGGAGGTGTTGGAGTATAATTCTCCAATCGTGGTTATAATCTAATGCAATTCAAATTCATACAAGTGACTGATAAATTGAAAATTAGATATTATTAAATAATGTATTTGCATTATAATGGTAGCACAACTATCAAGTCTATGACATAAAAGGAGGCAAGAACATTGTAATAAATGAATGTTTTATGTGAGTCTATTTTATCATGTTTCCAATATATTATGTATTGAAAAGTTGAGCAAGAGATTTAAGCATATAGGAAACAAAAGAATAGCATTTAGGTATATATTAAATATGATTTAGATGATTATTGGATTGTTAACAACCATGATGGCATACACTATTTAATGGCTCCATTACAAGGTTGCAACCAATATGTGTTTTAAAGAACACATCAAAAACACACATAAACCAACTTATTGACTTGATTAATTCAACAAACAATCGGTTAGGTTGGAGCACCACTTGGCAAGGAGGTCACATGATTAATTGAACAAACGATATTCTATTTTGAACAAACTATTCCCCTATTCTTAAAAGTGTAAAAGGTTTGTCTTTTATACAATTTTAACTCAAAATAATTGTCCTTAATGTACAACTTGCATTGTCCTTGACAACTTGCACACATTAGATCAAATATGTTTTTTTTATACCTGAAAGATAGTGTCTATTAATGGCGTATCTATATTTCATGTGAAGTTTTATGTATTAGGTGTAATACACTATCCATATAATACATTTCATAAAATTAGAATGATGAACAAGTTTGTGAACAATCAACTATTATGTTGGTAAGACACTATTCATTTTTCGTTTTTACAAGGATCATGCTATGTTAGGACTTCAATGTTGTCATGGACACCTTCACAATTAAAGTGGGATAACACACAAAAAGAGAAGATTTTAGAATCACAGAAGTTCTTACGAAGCCTGAGGAGATAGGTGCATTTGACATCGTCTCTCCCACACACCACATAACACATCCTGCATAAGAGGATAAGGTTAAGAAAGCAAGCATGCTCACCTTTCAACCAATTAACTCAGTAAATTAGTGAAAGTCATATATTCTCTCAGTAAATTACTGAAAGTCATATATTCTCTCAGTAAAATAGTGGAAGTCTTAAATTCTCTTGATAGATATCCATTTACAAAATCTAAAATAAGCTAAAACGATATGAAGAAAAGTTCTATCCAAAAGTATTTACAACATATTAATAAACAAGCCATGGATTCTCAAGTAGAGGGATCTTTCACAAATGACATGCTTCAAGATGCAATCTCATTTCTTTCTCCCCTCTTTACTCTTTGAAAAGACTTGGAAGTTTCAGGAAGATTTCAATTATTTCATGTAATTTGTCGATCAGGATTCACCTCCCTGTAGTGATTGTTAGATTAGGTTGTAGACATGTCCCTGCAGAGAAATCTAATAACAAAATGGCAACCATACTGGGGAGCTAAGGGATTCTTCTCTTAAAACTAGTTTTCTTGAAAGTTTCCCCTTGTTTGGTGATTTTTACCTTTTAAATCTCTTAATTCATGATTTATCTTAGTCTCTAAAGGTTTTAATTTGACTATGGAGGTCAAAACCATCCTGATTCAACCCTTGATATTCCATTCTTCAAGAAATTTGGCCCAAATCTAGTGTCTTTTTTCCTCTAAGCTTGGTAGAGCGCTGTCTTAGTGTAGACAAATTGTTACCACCCCAGTAACACCATTTTTGGCTTATCTATGTGCGATGCCATCGCTCTGTGCTTCAATACAGCAGTATGGTACCCACAGTGAGGTAAAGTCACGGATCTTGATTTTTTTTATCGCTGAATCTTTAGTTTTTTATCATTTGAATTATTTTTTTCTATTGTAGATGTCTTAGGAATATTCTAATAGAGATTTTAGACAACATTTACCTCTCTTTTATCGAGATTTAGGGATTTTTGAAGAATTTTAAAGTTTTGTGTGCATTTTGTCTTGAGTTTGAAAATTTTGAGATCATTGATTTTTGTCCTTGTATTGAGTTATTTTGAGACTTTGCATAACCTTAGTTGACATCCTAAACCACTTTTTCAGTCTTATTATGACCTTTTAGGAGCATGTTTAAAGGATTTGGGGACATTTTCCCTCAGTTTTGGAAGGCTTGAAAATCTCCTTAAAAAAAACTAGGAAAAATCACTTTGAAAAGTAGTTTTTTTTAGTATTGTTCAAATCTTTTCTTAAAAAGAATGCTCGGATCTGAAATTTTATGACATTTTCACCCTTTAGCTCATTTATTTCACTCTTGAATGTCTCAAATTTTATCTAAATTGGTCATTTTAATCACATATTTTCATAAGGATTTTTTTTTAAAAACTAAAGAACATGACACATTGTTTCAATTTATGAACCTTTAGGCTATGAATTTTGAAGTCACATGGACTTGTTGACCTTCCACACAACTTGAAATCACCACTAAGACACTCTTCATACCATCATTTAATATCAAATTCTCATAAATTCTCAAAATATGAACCTACCACTCAAGATTAGTTCAAACACAATGAGAGGATCTTTTTTGTCATTCTCAAGGCCCTCTAAATCCAACTTTTCACTGAACTCTGGTTCTTTGGAAAGAAGTTTGCATGCTTATTATCTTTGGACCTTGTTAGATGTGTGGACACTTTGATTTTTTTTAGTCTATCTTTCTTTAGGATTGTTTGACTGTATTTTGATATACTCTAATAAGAAAATCCTTTTATTAAACTTCAAAGTGACCAATCTCCTGATCCACTTGTCATGGTGGCAGTGAGGCAAGTTACCCAAGTTTGAGGGCCTCGCTACATTGTGGAGGCATATACATGAACCACATATTTGTGACTTTGAAATTGAACTACTTATAAACCCAATCAAATGTTACTAGAGAAGAAAAACATCAAATCAATTCTAAACATTTGTCACATCATGGAGGAAACATAGATAGAATTGATGATCTTAATTTAGTTGAAATTGAAAAAATAGAATATCACACATTTTCTCATGTAAATCCACCCTTAGCACATCCTTTAAACTCAATTATACTTACGAAAAGTGAATCATTGATTAGTCTTTTTGAAAGTTGGAATAATATGCAGAACATTACACTTGACCCTTTGGCTTCATCGGGAGTTGAAGGAACCATATCAATGCAACCTCAAATGATTGTGGGAGGTTATCAAAATCCTCTTGGCACACACAATAGTTGTCTAGGTTATACATCTGGGGGAAACCCTTTACCATGGAATGTTAATATTCCTGGTGGAAGTAATGCATCCTGGAACAAAAATTCCAATTGGAATTATCCTTCACTAATGGGAGGAAATGCCCAACAGGGTCATCCTCTGATTTATCTTAGCGCAATTCCCAAGGGAAATCCACCTACCAACCCCATTCCACAATGGAGTGGTCATGTTTCAGAAAGTTACCAATCTTTTTAGATCCAACCTCTGCAAGGAGAAAACATAACATGGAATTCCAATAAAAAACAAGGACATAATAAATGGAATGGTCGAGTTCTAGTAAGTAACCAATATCCTTGGGACCCAACTCCATCAGGAGGCAATCCACCGATTGGTCAGGTTTTAGAAAGTAACCAATATTCTTGGGACCTAACTCCATTAGGAGACAATCCACCCATTGATCATGTTTTGAGAAGTACCCAATCTCCTTGGGGGAAGCCTTCGCAATGGGGAAACCCACATTGGAATACTAGTCAAATCCAGGGACCACCTAAATGGTGGGGTAAGATTCTAGTAAATAACCAATCTCACTATATTCTAACCCCGCAAGGGGTAAATCCACCCATTCATCAATGGTGTGGTATGATTCCAGGAAATATCCAATCTCCTTTGAGTCTAACCCCGCAAGGGGGAAATCCACCCATGAACCCCATTCCACAATGGACTAGTGAAGTTCTAGAAAGTAACCAATATTTTTGTAACCAGCTTGCAATACCTAATTTCGATCCATCTATTCCATGCCATGTACCTCATTCCAATGGTATGATGAGTTCTGTCAACAACCTTGGGAATATTACCCATCAAATTGGACAAATGTCTGTTCAAACTTCACAACCTATAGTTGGCCAAGATATGCAGCAACATGCTAAGCCTTTCCTAGCTTCTGAAACCCTCATAGTTCAATCCATGGACCTTAGGGGAAAGAAGAAGAAGTACAAAGGTAAGCACAGTTTTAATCTTTCCTAAAATCCTTAAAATCCCATAGTTCAATCCATGGAACTTTGAGGAAAGAAGAAGAAATACAAGAGTAAGCAGAATGCTAACTTTGGGAAGGAAGATGCATTGAATCCAGATCAATAAAGTGGGAAACAATAATCTATGGTATTGATGCAACCTTTTCTACAACACCATCATCAAATGGTTTCTACAACGTCAGTACCTTTTCCAGGAGGAAACCACTCAAAATCCCCGCAAGAGGGAAATGATCCCAATTCCAATGTCTTCATATATGATCATGAGGTGAACATTCAATTGATATATCATTCTTATGATGTCCCTCCTAGTATATCGGATCAATCGGAATCACAATGAAGTGGCTCTATCACCATTGAGAAATCAACCATAGACATAGTACCAAACCCCCCAAAGGTGATCTATGTAGAACAATGCATAATCCTAATGCACGAGTTGATCATAACGAAAATGTTGTTGAGGAATAGCTCAAGCACCATGTTCCATGTCTGCCATGGAGGTATTGCAATATTGTCTTAAACAAATAAAGGAGCTATTGTATTCAACTAGAGATATGGATCCATCTTATGCGAATTTGATCACATTAGACTTAGACCAATCAACCTGTAAGATTCCTTCCAAAGTTTCTTTTCATATTAAAGTAACTTATCATGGAAACAATATCTTTGAAACCATAGTTTATGAAGGGGCCTCAACCTGTGTCATGTCATCTAATGTTGGAAAGCATTAGGATCACCCACCTTAGTTCAATCCCATATAGTGTGAAAATCATTTGATGGACATTCTTTCTCTCCTCGCAAACTCATTGTATCCTTCCCTGTTGAATAGGGTGGAAAAAAATTCATAGTGGATGTTGAGGTAGTAGATATTGCACCTATAGACTACAATTTTCTATTAGGATGTAGTTTCATACATGAGATGATGGCTATCGTGTCTTTAGAGTCCCAATTGATTCGGTTCCCTCCTTGGGGGAATATTGTCATTATCAACCAATTAGATTACTACATTGATAAGTTAAAGAAAGTTGTGTTGCAAGAATTTGAAATTTGACATTTCGACCCCTTCTCTGGGATCATCATCTTGCAACACAGCTTTCTTTGACTTATCAATTAACTTCTGTGTAAATGACTATATTCAAATATATTACTACATGCTTGAAACTGCTATCCAATCGATGATTCCTTTCATTCAGGATTTTGTAAAGGAGGTTCAAGACATTACGGTAGGATCGTTCAAAAATGATTCTTTCATGGGGAAATCTATGATCCTGCAACCCTTATCTGCTGTCAAAGTTTCATACCAATCTATTGAAATGGCTTCGGTAGATTTGGATTCCCTTGAAGGAGGAATATGATCCAGTTACTTGGCTCATTTTGGCTCTGAGATATCCCAACTCAATTGATTTCATGGATGTAATTTTATCATCAAATGAAACTATCCTTGAATTCATAAACATTTAGTTTCACCCACCTAAGGATATCTTTTGTGGGGCCATTGGGAGCATGATTAGTTTAAATCCACCCAAGTATAGGATCATCCTTTGTATGTTCCTTGATCTTATCAGGTATATTTGGAAACATGCATATAGGTTTAGGTTATCCCTCTGTGAATATGCATTTGAACCTTTTGCAACCCAAAATTTCCATAGGGTTGAACCTGTTGGAAATCGATGGGTCAACTCATCATATTTGTATTTTCCACCATTTTGACAGAAGAGCCTACCGAACATGGGGCACCCTAGTCAGCACCCTATTTCCATTTTGGTTCCCATGAAGAGTTATTCTCGTAGGACTGGGAGCCCAACTAGTCCCATCATGACCTGGAGTTTTAGACCACATACATCTCTTCCATACAGTTCTGACCATTTCCTGATGGGATCCCTATTTCATGTTAGTTTACATAAGCATGTGTTAAAATATCTGCATGAACATTTGTGCTTACTTCTTTGGTGCTTATTGCTTATGTTGCGTATATGCCTTTGCATTCACTTTTTTCTCACAATCCCTATAAATCATTGCTTCTGTTTAAGTTGACCTATACATGTGAGAACTATTTGATTCAGGTAGTTGATGGACCACGATTAATTGTGATTTATGATTTTGGTTTTTTTCACAAGAATTAGCATTAAGTAAACCACATTGCCCCTTTCCTACGTGTTCATCGCACCAAATCGGATAACCTCGGTTACTTGGTTCTATTTCGTCGTCTGTCGACACATAGTTTGCTTCAGATATCCTACCTATGAAAGGAACATACATAAGAGTGTGCACAACTATCTCAGCCCTTGTTTGCAATATGTATCATTTCCATGTACTAACATGTGCTCTTGAAAAATAGAGTACGCCCATGCAACACTCGTTCCCTCCCATGTACCATAGCATTCT
The DNA here is from genome assembly GCA_001517045.1 of Pseudotsuga menziesii. Taxonomy (NCBI): domain Eukaryota; kingdom Viridiplantae; phylum Streptophyta; class Pinopsida; order Pinales; family Pinaceae; genus Pseudotsuga; species Pseudotsuga menziesii. Next base: position 1,538,582 of record LPNX010057986.1, on the reverse strand, counting down.
TTATTCTTTTTTCAATCTAATAAATGAAAAAAGTACTAAACATTAAAAAACACAAAAAAAGGGGAAACTTGAATCATGTCATATTGAATATTTGAGACAAAGGAAACAATCAGTAATAGTCACCCTTGAACATGGTACATAATTTTGTATCCGATGTAAGTACACCATTTACATTTTCCTTAGGAAGTTGTACCAGTAATCTGAACAGATCTCCACCAATAGGTTATCCTTCCTGTCATCTATGGAGATTTCATTAATTCAACTGGAATTAACTAATTTCACAATGGTTGGTTACTTGAGTCTTATGTTTCCAAGTGTCTATTTTGCATCCTGTTACGTGTTCAAGGGAATTCAAAACAATGTTCGCCATTCCTCAAATGTTCCTGACCAATCATGTCGGCCTTCCTTGTGTCAATATACAATGTTGTATCTCGCATATCTACCAAATTATATCATCCTATTGATCTCATTTTCGTGTCAATTGATGTGGGATGTATTAATGCTCTCCTTATGATGGATATTTTCCTATCGATGCCAAATCATCATCTAGGAAATGGATCTAGGGACCCCAGTGAGTACCTTGGATATTGTAGTCATTAGTGTAGGTTTCCTCGCAAATGGCAACGGGTATACATCAATGACCCCTTATTTTTTGATCCTACAAGTGTTCGACATCAAAACATCTATTCACACTTGTTAGTTTGTACTCAAGTACCTTGGATTCCATCATCATTATTAGTGGGCCTCCTCGTATTTGTTAACAGTATACATCAATGACTGGTACTCAAATGGTGTTTAATTATGCTCGACATAATATCATTTATTTGCATTATATAAACTCGTAATATCATTGGTTTGTATTGAATACCTTGAGAAATACAGTTGTATCACTCATTGATGCACTACCTGAGTTTTGCAATATTAAAATACCATGTCAAAGTAGCATGAAGAACTAGATATGTTGCACTCATCAAATTTGCACTTATACATTTTTATAGAATTTACTTTTGACATGGATCCACTATGTATTGTTCGTGGCCATGCTTGTTTACTGTTGAGCATGGGTATACCCACCTCAGGAAGATATTGTATATTTGGCCTTGTTTGACTTCCAGGTGTTTCCCCAACTCATGCATTCATAAACCATCATTTTCCATCATGCCTTGATCACTAAAGAGTATTAGTACAAAGAGTATTAGAAATGAAAGAGAAATCAATGTATTTCAGCCCTCATCATAGCTTCGGACCTCGCACATTAGGGGGCATCTTCTAACAATAAAATTAACACCCTTGAGAGTGTTGGTCTAAAAACATATTTCTATTTCACCCGCAACATGAAGATCAGAGTTATGGAATAATTCATAGATTCAATCTCTCATTTGACCACTGCTTTTAAAAAGGAAGAAATGTTTGAAGACAAGTTGGCTCTAAAGATTCCAAGTCCATTACCACTTAAGTTCCAAAACCCAACTCCTATCACTCACACAGTGGAAAAAATACCTAACATGGGTATTAATTGTCCTAGAAATACTGAAAATCAAGTTGAAATGCCTAAAAAGAAAGTGGGTTTTTTTAAGGAAATGATCAAAAAGCTTAAAAAATCATAATCCCACATTCATGGTTAAGAGATTGGATGCTAAAATCCCAATCCTATAAAAGGAAGGAATATGAGGTGAATTAGAGAGGACAAGTAAGAAAAGAAAAGGCATGCTATAAGATTTGGAGGCTGATAGAATATTTTTCATATCAAGAGTTTTGGTGATCATTAGCTTTGATGAAGAAGGATGGTTTAGAGAAAAGGAAGAAGGGATTCACTTATTACTTGGTTTAATCACTTTCCTCCTATTTTTAATATGATGCAATTCAAGTTTCCCCAAATGTTGTGATTGAATCTATGTATTTTCACATGTTTTTGTCAATTTTTGGTAGGTAGATTTCAAAAACAAATTAAGTTTTCAAAAGGCTATAGGTAAGGAACTAGAAAGATAGCTTCTAATGGGTCCAAATGGAGGCCTAAAGGCCATGGATGCTCAAGAAGAGGGATCTTCCACAAACGACATGCTTCAAGAGGTACTCTCCATTATTCCTCCCCTCTTTCCTCTTCGAAAAGACTTAGAAATTTCAGGAAGCTTTCAATTATTGCATGTATTTTGTCAATTAGGATTCACCTCCATGTAGTGAATGTTATATTAGGCTATAGACATGTCCCTACAGAGAAATCTAATAACATGCACTATAATTCTTCTCTTCTCCCGAGTATAGATATTTGGCACAAATCGTCAACCTAGCTACAAGGTTGGATGGAAGCATATTAATAAAAAAATAATGGGATATTAAACTTCAGCCCCAAATCTCATGAATTCTCAATTGAATGTTATGCATATGAAAATGTCAATGGAAGGCCACATTGCAATGGTTTTAATGTTTACAATATATTTTATTTAGAACATCCCAGACTTCAAGTATGTTCTAGGCTACTCTCTACTCTAATTATCAAAGGATGGCTTCACTTTCCTCGATAGCACTTGGGACTCTCCTCAACCAAGGTTGTGTGCAATCAACAGTGGTCATTCACTCTTGGTCTCAAGTTGTTCAACCCATCCTCTCAAGTCAGTGGGGTACTAGGCCCAACTGCTCTTTGTTTTGGTGGCTACATTATTAAATCTTATAAATTTTGACATTATATGTTTCATGTTTATGGGGTATTATAAACCTATTCATACTTGGGATAACAATATTTAATCATTTTTTATTAATTTCCTACCTACTAGCCTAGATAGTTGACATCCACTTGCACAACTTTGTCAACACTTTCCATATATACCTCAAGAGTGTCTTTTTTCTCGATTCTAGTTAGATCCTACCCACTTTATTGACTACCATAATTAGAACTGCGTCTTCCTACATGCTTTATTCCAGCTTTTCAATGGATAAGGTAAACTGCTATCTTTTTTGACAACCCATCCTCCATGATTTTCTCTCAAGATTCAAGGATTAGCATTTTTTTTCCATCACTCATGCTTCAGCTAATTCGTGAGCTTCTTCACAGAGTTGGAAAGTTCTTTAGTCACATGTGGGGGTTTATCATATTTAGTAATCATGATTTATGAGATAGCATGAGTTGTATTCTAGAAACTTAATTTTCCTTTATAAGGATGTATTACTAATGTAATCATCAATTAATTCATTGATTCAATAATCAATTATTCATTCTTCACTTTTTAATCTGATTCAATCTCATTATTCTTCTCTCTATTTTCCTTGTGGATGCTTGTGAGAATTACCTTGTAGCTAGATCTTATCATGTGCTTACACATTGTATTAAGCCTCAATTTCTTTATGGCATCAGAGATTCTATTTCTACATGGTATTAGAGCATAAGGTTTCTTAAGTTCTATATATTTGAGGAGCTATCAGTTCTCTACATCAAAGTGCATCTAGTCTCATATTCCTCTATGAATAAGAGCTTGAATTAAGCTTAAAAAAAATTCTCCTAAGTTTTATTTGTGCAGGTTGCAGAAAGTATATTCTTGAGAGCATAAACTTCTTAGCATGGATTCCTCTTTATTTATGATCCTAGCTGTTAATATTTCAATGGTTGTACAATATCTAAGAAAAATTAGCATCATAACATCATAACCATATACAAAAGCATCACTGAAAGAAATACAAGCACAACAACACAAAAGAACCTGAGAGATTTATCTTGGGAAATCCTCGTGGGGGATAAAACACATTAAAACTTCCTCTATATATAATTAAACCAAGTATAGTGTAATACCCAAAGAATAAGACTTATAAGACCCCAAGAATAATACTGAATTGCTTCGTCTCTCCCGGATGGAATGCTTCTTCTCTCTCTAGTGCAACTGCTTGAGTTTTCTGCTTGTCCAAATTAGGGAGGTGCCTCTCCTATTTATATTGATTAGATGAGAGGCCTAATAACCGAACTAGGCCAACTTATCCTTGTTTCTAGGGCTGAATTACCTTGGAAGACTCAAAACTACATTTTAATAATACCTTTGTGGGTACTACTGACCCGACTTACAATGGAGGTTTTACCTCAAGACTTTACATGACCAATTACATCAATGACATCCCTAATTGGAGGAACAACATATTTGGAAGGGTTAATAACAATAATAATAAAAAATATAATATCTTTTGCAATTACATTTCTTTAACACTCTGTCTTAACAAGCAAGGTATTTTATAACACAACAGTACATCTGTACAACTGACTGGTAAGTCTATACGTAATAGGAATTTTTCACAACTATATCAACATTATCATTATCCATGGAATATCACCATCATGGAGCATCACATATCTATCATCATGTCACGAACACATTCATACGAGCATTGTATCTTGACACATTAAAACAGGCATTGCATCTCATCACATCTCGTCGCATCGTCACGAGCATCACATATCATCGCATTATCACAGGTATCACATCTCTTTGCATCACATCTCATCGCATCATTACAAGTATCACATATTTCCGCATCATCACAATTATCACATCTCGTCGCATCACATCTCATCACATCATCATGAGTATCACATATTTTCACATCTTGTCGCATCATCATGATTATCACATCTCATCTCATCATCACGGGTATCACATCTCATTGCATCATCATGAGCATCACATCTCATTGCATCATCACGATTATCACATATCATTACATCATCATGATCATCACATCTCATCACATCATCTCAGGTATCCTCATCCTGAGCATCACCTGTAATGTTACACAAACACAACACAACATCGCAAATTAATGCGGAATCACCCACGGCATCAAAAAATTGTTGGAATATCATCGTCTACAACTAAATGTAGGAACTCATCTACAAATGAATGTAGGACCACAACGTTCACAAGTGACTGTAGGACCACAATGTCTGCAAATGAATGCCAGACCACAATGTCTGTAACTGAATTCCCATACCACAACATCCGCAAATGAATACATGACAACAACATCTGCAAATGAATGCAAGATCACAATGCTGGGATATTCCTATTTGAAGATACGACCAATCTTCCTAGGATCTTCCTTATGAGGATGCCACCAACTATGTTGGGATATTCCCTTAGTGATTGATACAACCAGTCAAACTCAGATCCACCCTCGATGATGTCACCAACCATATTGGGATCTATCCATGAAGATACGATTAGGACCTCTATTGGGGCTCATCATTATTTTCTTGTACATCCACAACTTTATCAACATTTATAAGCATACTGGAAAACACAACTGGCCTTCTCTATACTGGAATACCATTACTAGTTATCATCACTCCCTCTTTCCAAGGAGGTCCTTTCGAACTAAACCAAGCGTGTCTCGAAATTGTTCAATATTTACATGAGATAGAGGCTTAGTCAACACATCAACAACTTGTTCCTCATACTTGAAATTCATGGCTCCTCTTTGCACCATATCCTGGACTGTAATGAGGGCAACGTTGGTTTTCTTTCTGCTAAGCCATGATATCATACCTGATCCCAAACTAAAACATCACCCTAAGGTGCTATTTCTTTCACTTCCTCTTATCATCTACAATGAGTTCATCCTTTCATGTCAAGTCATCGGCATATCCCAATCTTCTGCATTCCACCTTAAAGTAAAGGTTGGAACCCACTTTATTCTTGGTAAAGCCTTAGTCCATTAGGAAGTTCTAAATCATGTAGTACCATGTCGAACTAAAATATCTTCTGTAGTCACTCCCTCTGAAGCGGAGCATCATATTCCTTCTCCATTTTGTACTCTACGTATCGAAACATTATGTACTGGAGTGACAGGTAACATCATCTGCTACTGATATTCTATGTATCCATCTTAGGTCACTGGATACCAATATTCTCTATCTCTAACTTTGTTGAAAAGTTTCTCTTGCACCCATCTATGATATTTTCATCCTCTATAGGCTTCCATCTTCAAACAGGTAGCAAATATTAATATCTTCATCACAGGCTATGTGATCTTCAAACTTGTCATGTAACTAGATGTGCTTATCCAAGGGTGCCTTCTGAGCTCATACAGAGCCTTTTGTGCACATGTGGTTCTTTGTTCAATATACACATATACTTTACTGGAGAAGTGTGTTTGTTCAATGAAGTATTACATGTCATATTATACTCCCTCTTTCTGAGAGAAACCATGAACCTTGCTTTGTATCCTTCGATGATTCCATATCCTGCATACTTGATCTTGTTGATCCACATGGAAGATACTATGGAATTCCATTCAGGTCTTAGAACCATATTATAGACATAATTCTCCATGATCAAATAGTACTCTTTGATCATAGTCTTCTTCTATTTATCCTTGGCTACTTATTCATAGATGGAAGGCTCTGCATCAATGATGTCACTCAATAGTGCCACATAACTAGAGTGTATATGAGGCCTCTTACTTTATTTGGAAGTCACGTAATACTTTTCTTCATCTTGAATTATCTCTCATTCCCAAGATGATTTCCATCTCTCGAGGTGGATCTACCAGTGACCCTAGGAGATTCAGGTTCATCTTCATGTATGTTTATTGGAATGAATCTTCTAACTGAATAGTCATCACTTTGATCTTCGAAACAAGTCTCATCCTTTTTTTCTTGTAGGTGATTGTACACGATCTTTCCTACAAGTCAAATACATCATTTTCATAGTTAGAAACATTTCACAGGACATATTCATAATGAAAAATTCCTATGCATAAAGATAATCATGCAACTACTTTAGCCAATACAACATTCATCCATATCTTGTATACGCATTGTAACTTTCTAGATGCTTTCCATATCGACCATAACATTATTGAGATTGTGCACTAATCCCATTATGCCATCAAAGAGGATTATTATATATAAGTAGCAATGAAATGGTGTATAGAATCATAGGCCACTTACCCATCACATGCATATTAGTAGTATTTTGTTCATTAATGCAAACATTTTATCATGCATAATACATTTCCTTGAACATAGATATGTACACAACTAAACAATTTCATTTAAGAAACTAGATATATAGGAAATGACAATTCAAATACTTATCTTTGTTTGTTTGGTAGAGTCCTTCTTGATCCTTATGTCCTTGCAAGGATAACTGAATCCTTCTACTTCATCATCTAATCCGGGAGGATCTAAAATGGCCAATTTTCAAAATCATCATATTGCAACAAAAATAGTACCATGTCGAAGAGATCGTCAAGCCGATTCCAACAGTGCAAACAACGTGTCAAATGGACTCCTGATGCAAAACATATTGTGTTTCGAAGTTTGGCCCCAACAGGGAAAATTTTGGCTGAAGTGCCACGTGGCACTCCCTCAAGCTGCCATGTGGTAGTCAAAAAGTGCATTATGCTGACATGGCATGATGACATGGAATTCCAAATGGCATGATGATGTGGTATGATGACATGGCATGCTGATGTGGCATGATGACATGGCATGATGATGTGGCATGGTGACATGGCATGATGAAGTGGCATGATGACTAGCATGCATGCATTTGTGCTTGAAATAAGTTTTAGGACATTCATGCATTTACTCATGAGAAATTTTAAAATGATTAATATTTGAAGTGAGTGGAAAAATTACTCACATATTACTCATTTATTTTATTCCTTGAGTTGTTATGAAGTTAATGCATGGTTGTAACCAAAAACAAACATGCCATATTTGTAAAGAAGTTGTAACAAGTTGGTTTATGGTTGAAAAATCAACATGCTATTTAAAAAAAGGGATTTTGTTATGTAATGGATTATTGTTGGATTTTGTAAATGTCATTATGGGGAAGTAACTAAATGTGAAAACCCATGGGCATGTGGGCATGAACAATGTTTTTGGTTTATGTTCTTAAAAGCCAAACCAATTTGTAACTAATCCCAATTTGGAGAATCACATGTATCATGCCACCAAGAGTAGCTTCTCCTATTTAAGCACTTGTCATGTGCATTTGAAGGGAGCTCAAGTTTGGAGAGATGTAGCCCATAGAGGAAGCAAGCATCTGAGATGCCCCATTGGGGGTCTCCATTGGAGAAGCTCATGGAGAGGCTCCAACCTTGTAGTTCCAGCTCAAAGAGCAAGCATGGCTCCATCATGTCCGAAGGTGATCCAGTGTAGGAGACAAAGAAGCAGAGTCAGTTCGAGGAGGCAACATTTCAATTTGCATTTGAAGGCAAGTAGCGACCATTTACACTCTCATCCCGAAGGACAAGGATGAAGGGATTGGTTGGTAAGAGTGTGACTTTGGTTTTATTGATGCACTTGTCATGCAAGCATATTGTCATCTATTGAGACTATCCTGTAGAAGATCGTGTGGCATAGCTTGAGGTTCGTGGCTCGTAGAGTCAATTGAAAGAGTGCGATTTGAAACATTATGTAAGTCTTTGATCCACTCGAGGTTTGTGGCTCGTAGAGTCAGTTGAAAGAGTGTGATTGGATGCATTGGGAAAGTATCTTCATGTCCAAGTTTGGCAACTTCTTGAGAAAAAGGAGGCAGGCATTTGCTTGCTTGATTTCGGCAGTCTTCGATTGAGTCCTATAGCTTGTGCACTTATGTGACCCATCAGAAGCAGTTATGGTGCGGCAGTAGAGATGAACAGATGATGAAGACTCTGCAGGTGAATCCATTGTGATGTATATTATGTATTTGTGCATCTTTGCAATGGATTGGTCACTCTATTTTGGAGTAGGCCCAGAGACATAGCTAGGAGATCTAGTGAACTCCGTAATCAAATCTTGTCCCTAATGTGCTTGAATGATTTTTCATTTTCATGTGGATGATTCTATGTTACACACTTATATTATGCTCATGTTCACTTTCACTAACGTCAGAAAAAACGATCCTATTGGTCCCGATTGTTTCGAGCGGGTTTGATGACTTTCTGGGCTCGCCCCGGGGATCAGATCAAGTGTTGCAAGTTGTGGAATGTTATGAGCAAAAGTTTGCAGTGTGCAAAAATACAAGAATTGGAAGCAGTTTGTGTAGGCACCAATGAAGCAAGAAGTAGATGAGCATACCTACAAGGAGCTTTTGGGGACCAAAAGCCTTCCCAGTGGGGAGGAATGATCCAAGAGGATCTAAAAAGGCCAATTTTCAAAATCATCATATTGCAACAAAAATAGTACCATGTCGAAGAGCTCATCAAGCCTATTCCAACAGTGTAAACGGTGTGTCAAACGGACTCCGGATGCAAAAGATATTGCATTTTGAAGTTTGGCCCCAACAGGGAAAATTTTGGCTGAAGTGCCACGTGGCACTCCCTCAAGCTGCCACGTGGTAGTCAAAAAGTGCATTCTGCTGACATGGCATGATGATATGGAATGATGACATGGCATTCCAAATGGCATGATGATGTGGTATGATGACATGGCATGCTGATGTGGCATGATGACTGGCATGATGATGTGGCATGGTGACATGGCATGATGAAGTGGCATGATGACTAGCATGCATGCATTTGTGCTTGAAATAAGTTTTAGGACATTCATGTATTTACTCGTGAGAAATTGTAAAATGATTAATATTTGAAGTGAGTGGAAAAATTACTCACATATTACTCATTTATTTTATTTCTTGAGTTGTTATGAAGTTAATGCATGGTTGTAACCAAAAACAAACATGCCATATTTGTAAAGAAGTTGTAACGAGTTGGTTTATGGTTGAAAAACCAACATGCTATTTAGAAAAAGGGATTTTGTTATGTAATGGATTATTGTTGGATTTTGTAAATGTAATTATGGGGAAGTAACTAAATGTGAAAACCCATGGGCATGTGGGCATGAACCATGTTTTTGGTTTATGTTCTTAAAAGCCAAACCAATTTGTAACTAATCCCAATTTGGAGAATCACATGTATCATGCCACCAAGAGTATCTTCTCCTATTTAAGCACTTGTCATGTGCATTTTAAGGGAGCTCAATTTTGGAGAGATGTAGCCCATAGAGGAAGCAAGCATCTGAGAGGCCCCATTGGGGGTCTCCATTGGAGAAGCTCATGGAGAGGCTCCAACCTTGTAGTTCCAGCTCAGAGAGAAATCATGGCTCCATCATGTCCGAAGTTGATCCAGCGTAGGAGACAAAGAAGCAGAGTCAGTTCAAGGAGGCAACATTTCAATTTGCATTTGAAGACAAGTAGCGACTATCTACACTCTCATCCCGAAGGACAAAGGTGAATGGGTTGGTTGGTAAGAGTGTGACTTTGGTTTTATTGATGCATTTGTCATGCAAACATATTGTCATCTATTGAGACTATCCTGCAGAAGATCGTGTGGCGTAGCTCTAGGTTTGTGGCTCGTAGAGTCAGTTAAAAGAGTGTGATTTGCAACATTATACAAGTCTTTGATCCGCTTGAGGTTCGTGGCTCGTAGAGTCAGTTGAAAGAGTGTGACTACATTGGGAAAATATCTTCATGTCCAAGTTTGGAAACTTCTCGAGACAAAGGAGGCAATCATTTGCTTGCTTGATTTCAGCAGTCTTCGATTGAGTCCTATAGCTTGTGCACTTATGTGACCCATCAGAGGCAGTTATGGTGCGGTGGTAGAGATGAACAGATGATGAAGACTCTGCAGGTGAATCCATTGTGATGTATCTTATGTATTTGTGCATCTTTGCAATGGATTGGTCACTCTATTTTGGAGTAGGCCCAGAGACGTAGCCAAGAGATCTGGTGAACTCCGTAATCAAATCGTGTCCCTAATGTGCTTGAATGATTTTTCATTTTCATGTGGATGATTCTATGTTACACACTTATATTATGCTCATGTTCACTTGCACTAACGTTAGAAAAATGATCCTATTGGTCCCGATTGTTTCGAGCGGGTTAGATGACTTTTCGGGCTTGCCCCTGGGATCAGATCATCATCTGATTCTGGGAACATGTGTACTGGTTTTGGGTGTCACTAAATTCATTCCTTCTTATCCAAATACTGAAATGGATAAGAGTATAATCTTTTCCTTCACTAGTAGAATTCATATTCCTCATCACTTGAGGAATCTTCTTTTTATTCTCTGAATCTTTTATTATTTGGTTCATCACCTTTAACAGTGTGAACATGATGTCTTTTCTTGTTTGAATTCTTGTTGAAGGAGCCTATATTTCTGGACAATCTCTGGAGTATTGTCCCTTCCCATCACAAGTATAGCATCGAATGTTTGGAAGGATCTCTTATGAATTCCTTTCTTCTTCTGTTGTGATGATGGTCCTCTTTCTTTCTATGATTTATTTTGGAGTGAACTGTGAGAGCTTGATCTACAGTTGCTCCAATCTTCTCATTTATTGTTATGAGTCAAGCTTCTTCTTTTGTGCATTATTCCCATAGTCTGATGAGAGATATCAGCTTCCTTCTTGCACATATTCCTTGAATAAATGAATCCCATGAACTTGGGAGCCCATTCGGGGTTTTAATATCCACTTTAGTTTCTTCGACATTTCCTTCAATGGCTTCTAGTTGATTCTTGATCTGAGAGATCTTTTGGAAGTAAGATTGAATGCTTTCTGGCATTTGCATCTTCACATCCTTGAGTTAAGTTATCAATGTCATCTTCCTGTTGATATTATTTCCTTCATACAAGTTGGTCATTGCATCGAACATATCCTTGGGAATATTCAAAGATGATACATATGAGATGTAATGGAGACAGAAATAATCCTCTTGGCTTTCACTAAGTCCTTCTTGTGCTTTGCCTTCATCTTCCTCTGGACTTGCAGCTTCTTCTTTGTCATAGTTCTCCAAGTCATGCTTCTTCAGGTATGATAAGCACTCTATACTTCCATGCTCGATAGTTCTTATCTCCTTCAAGCTTGTCCTCAAGCTCGGTATTGTTTATCATCATGATAAAATGAGAATCTCAAATGGAAATAGAGATGATAAAACTTACCAATGAGATTGTTTCAACTTAATGCTTGCTTGAAATATTTTCTGGAAGATTGCTTCTAGTGAACCTAGGGTTTGATAGAGAACCCCTAATTTTTCAACATAGGTATCTTTCAAATCTAATTAGATAGAAAGATGTGCCTCTTCAAGGCGATTTGAGGAGCATACTTATTTTCCCAAAACTGTGAATAGAACTGCAAAATATCTTATGCCCTAGTTTTCCCCGGCAGTAGTGTTAGGTCAAAAATTGAAGATCCATATCATGAGAAACTTCTTTACTAGACATATGCATTGTAATGTCCCCATACCCCATCGTGCAAATAAATTAAAAATTTTGTTTCAAGAACCCTTGTTCTCCTTTCTAAACACAGAGCATGGACATTAACACGCCCTTCAAAATTCATTCTCGGGCTTAGAAACCACTGTAACAGTCATTCTAGCCTTGACATATCCCTTCTACGACTGAAAACACCTTTTCCACACTGAACCTGTCCTTTCTGCACTTCCTCTTTCCGCCCTTCCAACCTCAAAAATCATAAATTGGAAACCTAATGTGCGACGAAAACATTTAACCACTCTTTCGCCTTCCACCTTCCGTACTTCTGCTTTCCTCCATTTCGACCTCGAAAATCAAAAATAGGAAACATAATGTGTGACAAAAAAAAATAAACACTCTTTCACCTTCCGCACTTCCGATTTTCGCCCTTTTGACCTTGGAAATCGGAAACATAAAGTTTGATGGAAAGACTTAATAAATTATTTCTCCTTCCGTACTTCCAGTTTTTCCTTTCTGACCTCAGAATTTGGGATTCGAAAACATAGAAAACAAAGGAATCCTTTACCACTTTCCGCCTTCCGAATTCCGCTTTCCGCCTTTCTGACCTCAGAACTCAGAAATCAGAAAACTTAACTTTCGACCTTAGAACTTTTCTACACTTTCGACCTTAGAACTTTTCTGCACTTTCGACTTCCGCTTTCTAACCTCAGACTTCGGAAATCAGAAAACACACTTTCTACCCTGTTCAACTTTCCCTTTCCAATTTTGGCCTTCCGCCTCCCTCAAGCAGATTCCAAGGGGCAGAAACACAAGGTCAGCTTCCTCCTGACTCTGTAACAGGATTCTAGCCTCCATGAACTTAGGAAAATGAATTGAAAAAACATGAGGCATATATAGAAGTAAAATGCAGGAAAACATTATAGAAGTAAACTTCTACTTAACCATCAATAATAATTCAACATGATCCTAATAACTCGTAAGAAAATACATGGCATAAATGAGCATAAAAGAGATACTTATCTTTATGATTAAGCTGTCCTACAGCTAGCTATGTTGCTGCAACGTTCCACCCAACCATAGGCCAGTGTGTTCATTAATCTCTCAACACCACTGCCACCCTCGATTTGGGCATGAATTCCACAAGGAACTAGGGAACAACGGGCTGACACATAGCCAACACACATCAAAACATAGTCAAACCAACCTATAGTTGGGTTTCTTAGACTATCCATCCAAGGATTACATGCATGGACAACATGCACAACAAGACACAGCCAATCCAATATCCAAATGGATTTCACAGGATTTCAAGGCAATGGAAAGGTATAATTTCTAGCTAGTGAACTCAACCACAGAGCTACAAACACCCACACCAAATCTATCCATTTTGGCACTTCACAATACCTACGCACCCAACACAAGGAATTATTCCCTTCACTGCTACATAACTCCCTCATGCCATACCTTCCCATCTAGTGCTCTTCAAGGTGTACATTAAAGGATTTGCCAGCCCCTCTTGATCTATATGTGAGGTTCCTCTCTTCACTAGCGTTATCAGCCAATTCTGGGTCTCTTCCACTCCTAATTCCTTTAGAACAAAATAGGGATGCACATCACAGCAATCCACAAATAAAACATAGCCACATAAGCTTCACTCTATAACATAGAGAAAAAAAGGTCTCACACCACAATGTCACTCATAAAAACACTGCGGAACCACACTTCCATGGCTCAGGATGGTCGAACCACCACACTATGTGTCTCCAAGGAAATCAAGAAACTACGGAGGACCACACTCTCATAAAATCGATAGATCTCCACTTCCTAATCACTTAGTAAAATCATAGTAGAACCCTTCTTCCATGACTCAGGGTAGTGAACCACCAACAACACGCATGAAAAAAACTAATCAGAATGATCGAATGGTCCGGAAGGATATAACCATGACACCTGCTAGAATGGTCGGGAATAATTAAAAACCATGACACTCGAGAACAACAAAACCTTTTCCCCAACTGCGGAAAGACAAGTTGGAATGCATCACATGATCCCTTGCATCAAAAGCAAGATCATGAATTCCTAGACTGTAGACTTGTAGGCTTGCTCAGACAAGCAATCATACTTCCATGCCTTTCTCTGCCCAAGGAATTAACCGCCTCAACCAACTTCTAGAATAAATTTATGATTGAGGACAGAGGAAAAAAAGGTAGCTAAGGGTTCATGGGTTTCCCCATTTATATATGGTCACACCCTATTTCCTCAAGGGGTTTGACTAACTCCCTGCCCTATCTCTTATGGAATAATGCCCCCATCTATTTCATGTTTCAGTCCCATAGATAGCTGTGGTATTTTATTAATTGCATAGTTACATGATACATCAAAATATACAATGTATAACTCAGCACCATAACCATAGGCATCCACCTTGATCACTTATAAACAAAACACCCAATTGATGGTAGGGCCTTGGCCTTGAGCTCCTTTCCATAATTCAAATACAATACATACATCATGTACAATTCAATACCATGGGGTCGAAACCAAGGTACACATTCCCCTCCCCCTTGGGGTCAAAATCGGGGTATCACATTCCCCTCCTCCTTACAATAGCACTGTCCTCAGTGCTTTACACAATTGAAAAAAAATGGATGTTTCAATCGCATTGCATCCTCCATCTCCCACGTATCCTCTTCAGGACCGTAGTTCTTCCACTACACCTTCACCTATCCAATGGCTCGATTCTGGAGCACTATGACCTTCCTGTTGAGGATGCACAATGGATCGGTTTGGAAATATCCCTTGGGTTCCACCTGAATCACATCCCAATTTATCACATGGTTAGGATCATGTACTTATTCTTAAACAAAGAAACATGAAAAACATTATGAGCTCTAGTGCTAGAAAGCAATGCAAGTCTATATGCAATTGGCCCTATTCTCTCAAGCACTTCAAACGACCCACAATATCTAGGTGACAGCTTGGCACAACTTCCAAGATTCAAGGTACTCTTCCCTTCTCTCACTCTGAGGTAAACATGATCCCCAACACTGAACTCTTTGTGCACTCTATGATTATATGCATAGCTTTTCTATTTGTCTTGGGTTGCTTTCATATTCTTCCTGATCTTTGCAACCTCCTGCTCCATTTCCCTGAGCAATCCTAGACCAAGCACAATCTTGTTTATAGGATTATCCCATGTCACTAGTGTCCTACACCTTCTTCCATACAAGGCTTCATAAGGACTCATTCCCAATAATACTTGCTGCCCATTATTATAGGTAAATTCTACCAAGTGTAAGTAATCTTCCCACTTTGTTGGTTTGTCCATCACATACATGTGAATCATGTCTTCCAACACTTTAATCACTCTCTCTGTCTTTCCATCAGTCTGAGGATGGTAGGTAGTGATGAAGTTCAACTTGGTATCCAAATTTGCAATCAGACCCTTCTAGAAATTGGAAGTGAACTTAGAATCCTTGTCAGAGACTATTACCTTAGGCAATTCATGCAATATGAAAATATCCTTTATGAATATTTTTGCAATGGCATCAATTTTATACATGGAATTAACCGATATAAAATGTGTTTCCTTTGTCAACTTGTCCAACACAACCATGATGGAATCATGTTGCCTCCAAGTCATTGGAAACACTGTAATGAAATCCATGAAAACAACTTCCCATTTCCATTCTGGAACTTGCAAAGGTTGCAACAAACTTGTTGTGTGTTGATGCTCAACCTTCACCTGCTGACATTTCATGCACTTTGAAATATAATCAGCAATGTCTGTCTTCATTCCTGACCAATAATACTACTTTATGGCTGTAGCAGTTCTCTTCTGATATCCTAGGTAACCATAATATGGATCTTGATGGATCTCATCCATAACAATTCTCCTCAAATCTGCTACATTTGAAATATAAATTCTGTTTTTATAAGTAAGAATTCCATCTTCTTCCAATTTATATCCCTCATACCTCTTCTCAAGACTTTGTTGTTGCAATTTGTCCTTTATCTGCACATACATTTCATCTTTAGCAGTATGATTAACAATTTGCTGTCCCAAATCTGATTGGAAAATACTAAGAGATGCCAAGCGCATTTCATGCACCTTCCTGTTGAGTGCATCAGCCACTTTATTCTCTTTTCCTTTTATGTGTTTGATTTCAAAATCAAACTCACATAAAAACTCCGGCCATCTAGCTTTCCTATGATTTATAGTTGGCTAATAAAACAAATATTTCAGACCACAGTGGTATGTTCTTAACTCAAAGTTTCTCCCCATTAAGTAATGCCTCCACATCTTGAGAGCATGTACTATGGCTGCAAGTTATAAATCCTATGTGGCATAATTCTTCTCATGATCCTTCAACTTTCTTGACTCGTAGCATACCATGTGGTTTCCTTGCATAAGAAATCCTCCAATTCCTTGACCGCATGCATCAGTACACACAACAAAATATTTTTCTGGGTCTGCAATTTTCAAGACTGGTGCACTTGTGAGAAGATTCTTCAACTACATGAATCTTTCTTCACACCTTGGTGTCCATTCGAAATTTATCCCCTTCTTTTGCAAAGAAATGATTGAATGTGCAACCTTGGAGAATCCATCTATGAATCTCCTATAGTATCCTGCAAGTCCCATAATCGAACCTCACATCTGTCACATTTCTTGGGGTTGGCCAATTCATAATGGCTTCAATATTCTCAGGGTCTACATATATTCCCTCATCTGAGATAATGTGACCCAAAGAGTGAATTCTATATTTATAGAAGTCACACTTGCTCAACTTGGCATACACCTTATTCTCCCTTAGCAATTGCAATACCAATCTCAGATTCTCTTCATGTTCCTCCTCATTCTTAGAATAAATAAGAATGTCATCAAGGAAAACAAGAACAAACTTGTCCAAATACCTACTGAAGACACTATTCATGAGACTCATAAATGTAGTTGGTGCATTTGTGAGACCAAATGGTACCACTATAAACTCATACTATCCATACCTTGTTCTAAAGGTTTTCTTATGAATATCTTCATCATTTATTCTTACCTGATGGTAACCAGACCTCAAGTCAATCTTGGAAAATACCTTTGCTCCTCTCATGTGATCAAAGAGGTTATCAATCCTAGGAAAAGGGTATTTATTCTTCATGGTGACTTTGTTCAGTTGTCTGTAATCAATACAAAACCTGAGTGTACCATCTTTATTTTTAAAAAACAGGACTAGTGCTCCCTAGGGGGGCACACTTGGTCTGATATACTTCTTCTCCAACAACTCTTGTAGCTGCATCTTCAGCTCTAGCATTTTTGGTGTATTCATCTTACAGGGTGTCTTAGACATTGGTGCTGCTCCTGGTATAAGTTCAATTGTAAAATCAATGTCCCTCTTTGGACTAACCCCTAGAATTTCATCAGGAAAAACAACCTTGAATTCCTGCAATACATGAAATTTCTCCAACCTAGGATTTTCATTCTCTGTTGCCTCCAACACATGGGTTGCTAGACTATATTCCAATAGTATTCAAACTTGCTAGACTGAGTATGAAAACTTGTTAAGTTTTCATATCCTAGCCTAGATTCCAATAGTATTCAATTCAAAATCACAACAACATATCAAGAATCACTGATAGAAACACAATCACAAGATAGACACGACATTTATCCTAGGAAACCCTCAAGGGGAAGAAAACCCAGCAAAAACTTCCTCTGTATAAAATGTATAAAAGATAACCCCGAAAACAGTTGTGCTCCTCCTTTTGTTCAGTCTCTCTCTCTCTCTCTTGTCACGTCCCCACCCCTCATCCCAACGATGGAGAGGACGCGACCAACACACTGATGTTGCCAACGAGAAAAACAACCCCATGAACATAAAAACATAAACATGAATTGGATTAAAAACATAACAGATGCATAAATCATTAACATGCATTATGTGTAAAACATGCAATATACAGCGAAAGCAATAACATCCATTCAAGCATTCAACTTGTTCATAATAATTCATAAGAAAGTATAAATACAGAGATAAAATACACAAGAATACTTATCTTGAAATAAGCTTGCCCCGCAACTAGCTACATCACTGTAATGTTCCACCCAACCGTAGGCCAGTGTGCTCATCATTCTCTCAAAATCACTGCCACCCCCGAGCTGGGCATGATTCCACAAGGCCCTAGGGAACAACAGGCTCACTCATATCCAAAACCATACATCCACAGTCAATCCAACGCACTGTTGGGTTTCACAGACTGTCCAACTAAGCCAATAAGTAATTGGGTTTTTTAGGCTGCTAGGGAAACTAACCAATGACACATGGGTCCCTTGGACTTACTCAGCCAAGCAAATTTACCTCAACACACATTCCATCCATTAAAAAATAGATTCTTGGACTTACCCAACCAAGCCAACCTGCTAATCAAGCACGCACAACCATTTAACAGATGGGTATCATCAAAACGTACATGGGAAACCAAAACAGAATGGCTGAGGGGAAACAACCCTACAAGGGAAAATAAGCTTTCAAAAAAATTTCGTGTCTTGAGGATGCCATTCAACCACCACAAACCCCCAAGTCGAAGTTTGAACTCAGAAAATGTCCTTGAGCATTACCGGAGCAAAAATGCCATCATTCACACCCAAATCAGGAGATCTTGGTTCCCTAACCACTGAGAAACATAAAAATAGATTTATGGGCATGGGATAGTGAGGAAAACTTCAAGAAATCATTGGGAAAACTCCCAACAAGCTCAAATGCCTGAGGAAAACCAAAAACAACCTCTTGAAACCCCCAAAACATGAATCACTACTGCACATTCACTGAACAAAACAAAAACAAAATTTCCCAGCTGTGGCAATGAGGAGAATCCACAGTAGAAACACCTAGGGAGGATCCCAACCACTAAGTATTTCCCAAATTGAATTCCCGTCCATGGGAAAAATGAAGGAAAACCACAAAAACGTAAGGGAGAATGCCCCAGCTATCTCCAACTATGTGAGTAAGAAAACACATGGGTGAATAATGGCTTGGGAAGGCATTTTTCCAACATTTACTTGTTGAAGAAGCCAAGAAAACATTTTCCAAAAATAGGTAACTCCCCAAATTCGAAATTGACCCCCGTACCTTTCCTGTCCCAAGGCAATAACTTCCTTCACCAATTTTAGATGACTGGGCATAAAAGACAAAAAGGGTGGTTGACAACTTGATGGGTTTTCCCTTTGACATTTTGGCCTTTTTCCCATAGGATCAAAGGTTTGAATAATTCCCCCTCCCTATTCCTTGTGAAACCATGCCCCCACCTCTTTAACGTTGCAACGCGTAGCTAGTAGTGGTATTTTTATTAATGTAGTATTTTACATGGTGTCTCAAATACATTGTGCTTGGATAGCACATAAACCATTGGCATCGATTTTAATCGTCGATACATAAGACATTGAATCCATGGTGGGGCCTTTGCCTAGAGCTCCACACCATGATTTAATACAATATTTACATCATATGCAATTTAATACCATGGGGTCAAAACCGGGGTGTTACATCTCTCCTATGCACTACACAAGTGAGTGAGTTTTTTTTCAAATAAGAACCCATCTCCTCTATTTATACTAATTGTCAATTGAAATTTTGCACTAGACAAGTCGGCCCCAATAAATTGTCTAGGTCAACTTCACCTAGAAATACTCAAAATAGTATATTAAATTTTTAATTGGGGTACTAAAGACCTGACATAAGAGGAGGCTTTACTTCATGACTCTATGATGACCAAATACAATAGTATCACCCCGTCGAAGGAATAATCACATCTCCCTTGGGTTACATCAGTAAAATGCATTTAGAATATCCTTTGAAGTTACAATATTTCAACACTCCCACTTAACGAGAATTTTATTCTACTGACAACATCATCATAGAATATAGGATATCAAAGAGACAATTACAACAATACATTGAGGAGATACATCTATACATCGCAGGAAGTTTTTCACAATTAGTAACTTGGAACAATTATTCTTCATCTTCTGCATCACATCATCACTTGATCATTTCTTTTTAGCAACGCATCGATCTTTCAATCCTTCATAGCAGCACTTCAATTTTCTGATCCTTTTGCATTAGTACTTCAATCTTCTGATCCTTTGCAGCAACACTTCGATCTTCTTGATCCTTTGCAGCAGCATTTCTCTATTCTTGATCCTTTGCAATGGACCTTCGATCTTCTCGATCCTTTGTAGTAGCACTTCTATCTTCTCGATCCTTTGTAGCAACATTTCAATCTTCTCAATCCTTTGTAGCACAAATTTGATATTCTCGATCCTTTGCAGTAGCACTTCGATCTTCTCGATCCTTTTTTGTTGTACTTCGATCTACTTGATCCTTTTACCACCATGCTAGCTGTACAGTACACATGATCTATTTGCAGGATGATCAATCCCAATCACTTTAGGACATAAGTCCAAGGACGATGCAATCCTCCATCACCATGATCCATGAAATCGATCATTTGAATCGTCTACAACTAAATGTAGATCTGAACCACACCCAGTGTCGACCCTATTGTTCATGAGGACTCATCGTATCCCATCCATACGACATAGGTTAGGAACACACACAAGTGAGTTTTATACTATGGTATCTACACTCACATGTAGGTATACTCTACCAAGTAAGATTATTGTCTGTAGAGCAGATCTCGACCGCATGCAATATCTCGGCCCATCGTCTGTGAGGACTCATCATAGATAATCCATACCACACAGGTTAGGACCACCACTCCCAAGCGAGTGTTTCTTCTATGGAATCTACACTCACATGTAGGTATACTCTATTAAGTAAGAGTATTGTCTGTAGAGCAGATCTTGACTGCATGCAATATGTCGGCCCATCTTCCGTGAGGATTCATCATAGAGAATCCATGCCACACAGGTTAGGAACACTCCCAAGCGAGTGTTTCTTCTATGGAATCTACACTCACGTGTCGATATACTCTACTAAGTAAGAGTATTATCTACAGAACAGATCTTGACTGTATGCAATATATCATCCCATCATCACTGTCATCCATCATCGATGTCATTCTCATCATTACTCCCCCTTTTCCTAGGAATTTTCATATCTCTGACCTGATATTCCTTTTTTGAAGAGGGTCCATCATTTGTAGTTACATCACTTTTCCTCCTTGCAAGGAAATTCATTCCAAACTACACCAAACTTGTCGTGGAAATACTCGAACTTCATTAAAGATAGAGGCTTGGGTAGTATATCAGAAACTTGATCATCGGTACCCATATACTGGAGCTTGATCGCTCCCTTTTGTACCATATCCCTTATATATTAATATCAGATTTCTATTTGCTTTGATTTTTCATGGAACCTCGGATTCTCTGTCATCTTTATACAACTCTGGTTGTCACAGAATATCACTGTGGTGTCTACCTCCGTGTCAAATATTCCTGACGTCAACTTTCAAATCCATATCGCTTCATAACAAGCGGAGCAAGCTGCTATATACTCTTCTTCAGTCGCATTGAGAGAGACATTGGATTGCTTCTTACTAAACCATGAGATCATGGTGGATCCCAGACAATAAAATCCACCTGATGTGATTTTTCTATCTACGGTACTTCCTGCCCAATCTGAATCCGTATACCCATGTAAATTGTAGTCATGATCTCTTCCATAGTACAGTCCCAAATCAATTGTACATTTTAGGTACCTCATCACATGCTTTACAGTTATCAAGTGAACCCATCTAGGTTTAACTAGATACTGATTCAAGGTGTTCAAGCATATATCTAGCCTTTTGTTTGTTAGATACATCAATGACCCAATAATCTATCTGTAGTGAGTCATGTCTACTAGTTCGGATGTCTCATCAGAAAACAACTTCAAGTTGGTGTCCATGGGTGTGGCCATGACTTTATGATCCAACATATCAAATATTTTCAATATTTATACTGCATACTTTCCCTTATTCAGAAGATCTGACACACTTCCAGCCCTAGGAAATAATGCATCAATCCAAGATCTTTCATCTTGAATTCTTCAGCTAGCTTCTTCTTGCTATCCTTGATTTGTTTCTCATTTCCAGTTAGAAATAGATCATCTACATACATTAATAGTATGATTGGTTAGTCATGCATAATATTCATATAAATATTAGGATCGGCTTTACTCTTAGTAAAGCCCATGTTTGTGAAGAAGCTATCTATTCTTCCATACCAAGCTCTGGGAGCTTGTTTCAGTCCATACAGATCCTTTTTCAACTTGCATACATGATTTTCTTTGTCTTCGACTTCAAATCCTTGTGGTTGTTTGATGTAAACCTCTTCCTCAACCACGCCATTAAGGAAGGTTGTCTTTACATCCATTTGGTGCAAGTCCCATTTCATCATGGAGGCAAGTGCCATAATAGTTCTGATGGAAGTGTACCTTGTTATTGGAGAAAATGTCTCTTCATAATTGATTCCTTATTTCTAAGAGAATCCTCTAGCCACAAATATTGCTTTGTATTTTCCAATACTTCCATCTGCAGCATGTTTTATCTTGTAGATCCATTTCGAAGAAACCACACTCTTGTTTTCTATCTTAGGAACTATATCCCAAACATCATTCTTCATGATCAAATGGTATTCTTTCATCATTGCTTCAACCCATTCTTTATTCTGTGTAGCTTCCTCATAGCTGTTGCGTTCTTGGTCTGCAAGACCACACATCAAGGCTACATAACTAGAATATGGATTTGATATTTTGGTGGTTCTTGTGGAGCCTTCTGGTGCTCAATATATTTATGCTTCTTGTATGATTTATCTTACCCAAACAGGTTTTCTCTTTTGAGATATATCCATAATAGGGGGATCCTGAGGCTCTATCATGTCATGATCTTCTAGTGCTACTATTTCAGGAGTTTGTTCAGCTTCTATCTATCTGGGAGGTACATCTTCTTCATGTACTTCTTCAAGTTAACACCTTCTAGATTTCTTAAGAGCTACTTCTTCATTGAAGGTTACATCCCTATTAATATCGATATAATAGAATCCTAAAATGTATATCCTGAAGGCTTTGGAGACTTCACAGTATCCTACAAATATTCCCTTCTTACCAAAAGGATCCAATTTGGTTCTTTTGGAATATGTACATATATTGTACCGCCAAATATCTTGATATGGCTTACTTCTGGTTTCTTTTCGGTACACACTTCTTCAGGAGTCTTGAATTCAAGAGCACTATGAGATAATCTATTGTGCACATATAAGACTGTTCTTGTAGCTTCAGCCCATAGGTGCATAGGGAGGTCTTGGTCATGAATCATGGTCTTCACTGCTTCCATGATAGTTCTATTATTTCTTTTTGCAACACCATTTTGTTGGGGATCATAGGGAGTGGTTAGTTCCCTATTGATTCATGCCTCTTTACAAAATGCTTCAAATTCCTTTGAAGTGTATTCTCCACCATTATCTGATCTCAGTGTATTTATTCTCTTTTCTAACTAGTTCTCTATCAAGGCTTGAATTCTTTGAATTTCCTGAACACCTCACTTTTATTCTTCAAGAAATGTATCAAATTATTTCTTGAATAATCATTAATAAATGTGACATAGTATTCATAACCACTTAAGGATAAGGAAGGAATAGGACCACATACATCATAATGGATTAGTTCCAATGTACCTTTAATATTTGTGTCACTTTTTAGAAAGGTATTCTTGATGTTCTTTCCCTATGCACATCCCTTGCAAGTTCCCTCATGTTCGATCTTCAGATCTGGTAACCCTGTTACCATCTTGCTCACATAGGGAAATTCTTTGTATTTGATGTGAGCAAGTATCCTAAGCCACAATTCACTTAAGTTGGTAGTCTCATGGACAAGGGTTGTCTATAGATGTCCTTTGAGCTTGTATAGCCCTCCTTCTTCTTCTCCAATGACTATAGCATATTCACATTTCTTACCCTTGGACCACATGAGTACTTATCCATATATAAAAGCAACTCTATATCCTTTCTTTTCTAGAGATGAGATGGAAAGTAGGTTCTTTTTCAAACTAGGTACATACAGTACTTCCTTCATCTTCATGGAGGTCCCAAATTCAAGCTTGTAGCTTGATTCACCAATACCTTTGATGGGATATTGATAGCCATCTCCCAAATATACCTTATGGGAAGAGTCCTTCTCTTTAATATTTGATAGGGTTGTCTTCTTTCCTGTGATGTGTTTAGAGGCATCACTATCAATAAGCCATGTATCTTCTCCAAGTGTTACAGACCCAGATAGTGTAGAAAATAACACATATTTGTCTACCTATTCATTCCTAGTTTTCTTTCAAGGTCTTTATTCATTCTCATCTTTGGCTATATGAGCATGATGTCTTTTGTTGGTGTTCTTCAATGATGGGCATTCTCTAGCAAGATGTCCTATCTTATGATAGTTGTCGCATTCATACTTTGATTAATCCTTCTTCTTCCTTTTCTAGAATTTCTTCTTTGAAGGCCTCTGGTTACTCCCTTTGAAGTTTGATTGATTTATTTCCTTAGTATGGGTAGCTAGAGCCTAATCATCTTCTCTGAGAAGAAATTCTCTATTGGCTATTATAGCTTCTTCTTGTATGCAATCTTCCCATACAATGTCAAACGTCATACTTTCTTTTCTGGCACACCAGGTCTAGTGAAGCCATTGAGAGAAGTCATAACCAATTCATCCTCATCAATAGTATCTACAATAGCACTTAGCTTCTCTTTGATCTAGGAGATCCTTGTGAAGTAATCTTGAATAGACTCTCCTTTGCTCATCTTGGTACCCTTCAATTGATTTCTTAGATTCATTTTTCTATTGATGTTCTTTCCTTCATACATTATGGAAGTGCATCATACATTTGCGTAGGTGTCTTCATAGATGACACTTGATGGATCAAGTGATCCTTAATGGAATCAGCAATGATCCTCATTGCTTTGATTAGGTCTTGTTCATGCTTGTCCTTAGCTTCAAATTCTTTAGGTTTTGCAATCTCATTCTTGATGTACTTCTCAAGACCATTCTCTTTCATAATGAGGCGAATCCTATACTTCTAAACTAGAAAGTTTTCTAGGCCTTCCAATTTGTCCTCAAGCTTAGTACTTGGGGCCATCTAGACCAGTAAGTCACTCAAAAATGAAAATTTTCAAAATAGGAGTTTGACCTTACCAGTAGATGTGCTTGGAGGACGCAAGTTGGTTGGTCCAACTTCTTTCTAGAGATCCCTAATATTCAGTCTGTGAATCCTACTTGCAAAGTTGCATCACTGCAGCTTTTCTGGGTATGTTTTGCTACAGGTTTTTTGGCTCACTTCCAAACTAGGGTTTGTCTTTCCCAGAGATCTAACCACCCAAAAAATTCTATCTAGGGCTCAATAGATGTGCTCTGGGAGGGTGCAACTTTCTATACAAGCATCTCTTCAATCCTCCATATTTTGCAGAAACCCTAATTTCTTCCGGAGAGAGGAGGGAGAATTTCACCTTGTGAAAGCTGCTCTAATCGGGTTAGATTTTATACCATGTTATTTTTTCATATGCTATACTAGATTCCAATAGTATGCAATTCAAAATCACAGTAGCATATCAAGAATCACTGATAGAAACACAATCACAAGATACGACACATAATTTATGTTGGGAAACCCTCAAGGGGAAGAAAACCCAGCAAAAACTTCCTCTGTATAATATGTATAAAAGACAACCTCAAAAAAAAAAAATTCTCCTCCTTCTGATCAGTCTCTCTCTCTCTCTCCTATGTGCTACACAAGTGACTGAGTTTGTTTCTAAAATAAGAACCCAGCTCCTCTATTTATACTAATTGTCAATTGACATTTTGCACTAGACAAGTCGGCCCTAATAAACTGTCTAGGATGACTTCACCTAGGAATACTCAAAACAGTATATTATATTATTAATTGGGGTCCTAAAGAACCGACACAAGAGGAGGATTTACCTCATGACTCTATGATGACCAAATACAATAGTATCACCCCATCGAAGAAATAATAACATCTTCCTTGGGTTACATCAGTAAAATACATTTAGAATATCCATTGAAGTTACAATATTTCAACAAAACCTTTCCTACATAACTTCTTTAGCTGCATTTCTAAAATATGCCTAACAGAAATCACTTTCAGAATGGCTCTTACAACCCTTAAGTTGACTTCTTCATCTATGCACTTAAAACTCTTATTGTAACAATCAAGCTTTACTCTGTGTGCTTCCAACCAATCCATTCCAATGAGAACATCATAGGAACCAAGTGGTAGAACATTTAGATCTACAAAAGTGACTAGCCCATTCATAACCAATGGACATTTTTCTACCACTTCACTAACCTTTCTCTTAGTCCCAGTGGCTAGTTGAACTAACCATGATTTGCTATGCTTTAACTTATTAAAAGCACAAATCTCAACTACTCTAGGAGTAATATAAGTGTGAGTAGATCCAGGTTCAATAAAAACAGAAACAAATTGCTTAGCAATCTTACCTCCAACTTCAACAACAATTGACTGATGATCTACCTAGCGGTCCTCCAGTGTTGCATAAATCCTAGGGACAGTCCTTGCTACTTGGCCCACTATTTCGGCTTCTTGAATGTTGTGATTTTTCCTCACATACTCATTCTCAAGTGGATAATTCTTGCATAGATGGGTCCCTCCACATATCCAACATTGGAGAGGTTCTCTAATTTATTTTGGATTTCTTGGATTTCCCCCCATCACTTTAGTTGTTTGGTTCATAGCTTGTGATGGTTGCTTTGCTGATTTGAGAAGTGAGAAGGTTTGAAACATTTCTTCCTTTGGTCATAATTCTCATTCTTTTTGTCCTTCCAGGCCTTATGGTAATCAATTTTTCCTTTTCTTTGCTCATATAAATGCTTAGATTTCCTTATGGCTTCTTCCAGAGTTCTAGGCTCGTCGAATTCAATTCTATCTCTATACGCTTGAGGCATCCCACTCAAAAAATGTTGGATTTTTACTTTCTCATACTATATGTACCTAACATACCTTAACAAATCCAAGGATTTATTTGCATACTTTTCCATGGTCAGCTCTCGCAATCTCAAATCATGGAATTCTTTAATCTTACCATCATAGTACCTGTCGAAGAGTTACTTTTGCGTAAAAAACTTTTGGAACTACTTCCACACAATCTTCATTTCCCTAATCTTCTTCACTTACCTGAAATGCTTCCACCATATGGATGTTATTTTGGTCAAATTGAAAATGGATACCCTAGCCTTCATATTTCCAGAGTAGTCTTGGACTTAAAAATATTTTCTCATATCAAGAAGCCAAGCTTCAGCTTGTTGACCATTATTTACCTCACCATTAAAGGTAGGAAGTATTTTCTTCTTAAACTCATCACGTGAGCGGTTCTGGTAGTGCCTCTTTTTCTTATCCCTTTGAGAAGAAGAACTTGAACCCCCAGTGGATCCTTCAAATTCAGATGATCCACTAGAAAACCTTTTTCTTCTTCTAGCACCACTCCTACTTCCTTTCGGATTTACTACCCGATAGTCAGAGTTCATCTGCCTTTATATGTTTGTAAAACTCTTCAACATAGATGCATTCAGCTGATTCTGCTCTTATGAACTTTAATCATTCTCTCATTATCTTCTTTGTATCTTTTCATCTCCACCCTTATACTTCTCATGGTGGCTGCAAAATCTAGGGAGTATCTTGAAATCTCCTTCCGTTGGACTCTGTCTCAGCATTTCCAACTCGAACATTTTCTCCCTTAGCGTCTTCCTCGTGCTCATAAGGATTATGTGAATCATTCATGTCATAGGTTCTCATGGCTGAGCTGAAAACCAACTCTTCCAATCGGCAATATGAGTCTACAAAAATGTGTTATTCAAACATGATTGTTAGATGCATAAAAAATTTCAGAAGTAAAAACCATTTACTTACTGTCACCTAGATCATCTAGGCCCATTGTTGCAACAATAAGCTCTAATACCAATATGTAGTGTACTTAAATGTTAGTATCAGAAGGTACTTTCTTCTCTTCTAACTGTTCAACTTGGCCCCTTTAGGCCCAATGCTGCAACCCGCATCTCTGATACCAATATGTAACGTCCCCATACCCCATAATGCAGATAAATTAAATTTTTTTCTTCAAGAACCCTTGTTCTCCTTTCAAAACATAGTGCATGGATGTTAGTATACCATTCAACATTCATTCTCGGGCTTATACACCACTGTCCCAGTCGTTCCACCCTTGACAGATCTCTTTTGCGACCGAAAACAAATTTTTCGCACGGAACCTGTCCTTTCTACACTTTGTGTTCCCCACTTCCGCTTTTCTCCCTTCCAACCTCGAAAATAGAAAATAGGAAATGTAATGTGTGATAGAAACATTTAACCACTCTTCCACCTTTCACGCTTTCATTTTCCACCCTTTCGACCTCAGAAATCGAAAATTGGAAACATAATGTGTGATGGAAACATTAACCCACTCTTCCGCCTTCCGCACTTCCGCTTTTCCCCTTATGCACTTCCACTTTCCGCCCTTCCGACCTCATAAATCAGAAACATAAAGTTCGATGGAAATACTTAAACAGTTCTTTCACCTTCCACACTTCTGCTTTCGCCTTTCCAACCTCAGAACTCAGAAGTCAAAAGCATAGAAAACGTTGGAATCCTTTATCCACTTTCTACCTTCCAACTTCCGCTTTCCGCATTTCTGACTTCAGAACTCAGAAATCGAAAAACTTAACTTTTGGGCTTAGAAATTTTATGCAATTCCGACTTCCACTTTCTGACCTCGGACTTCGAAAATTGGAAATCACACTTCCTACCTTGTTCAACTTTCCCTTTCCGGTTTCTGCCTTCCACCTCCCTCAACCGGATTCCAAGGGGCGGAAACACAAAGTCAGCTTCCTCCTGAATCTGTAACAGGCTTCTAGCCTCCATGAACTTAGGAAAATGCATTGGAAAAACAAGAGGCATATACATAAGTAAAATGCAGGAAAACATAATAGAAGTAAACTTCTACTTAACCATCAATAAGCATTCAACATGATTATAATAACTCATAAGCAAATACATGGCATAAACAAGCATAACAAATATACTTATCTTGATGATTAAGTTGTCACGTAACTAGCTATGTCACTGCAACGTTCTACCCAACCATAGGCCAGTGTGTTCATTAATCTCTCAACACCACTGTCACCCCCAAGTTGGGCTTGATTTCCACAAGGACCTAGGGAACAACAGGGTCACACATAGCCAGCACACATCAAAACACAGTCAAAACAACCTACAGTTGGGTTTCTCAGACTATCCATCCAAGGATTACACACATGGCCAACATGCACAACAAGACTCGGCCAATCCAATATCCAAATGGGTTTCACAGGATTTCAAGGAAATGGAAAGGTAGAATTGCTAGGTAGTGAGCTCTACCACAAAGCTATGGACACCTACACCAGATCTATTGGCGCAGGGTCGGAATCGACCTCAACCAACCCAACCAGCACTTCCATGATCTAGTGGCTCCTATACTTAGCAAGACTGCCCAATTTATCCTAATGGCCCAATTATGCGCTAAAACTGCCTCCCCGCAATTTTTCCTCCGCAAACGTTGTTTTGCAACTCTATTTCCTTAACAGAGTTTTCGCAGTCGAGATGTGGGATGCGGGATCTCAAAATCTTGAAGTCGCGCTCCGCAACTTTCCTTTTGCAACAGATTTTCCTCAAGTAGGTTGCAGGATGCCAACTTTCCAATGTTGCTCCCCTGCAACTCTCTCTCTCCACAATTTTTCCCTCTACAATTTCTTAGCAGTCAAATCTTTGCGGCCTTCACTGCGACCATCAATCTTCCTTTTGGTGTGGACCTCACAAATCTTTGCGGATCTATTAACTCCCTCGCAACTTCTGTTGCGGGATTCTTCTCGACCGTCAGATCTTTATCTACGGACTCAACCTCCATCGTTCATTCTCTGCAAAACTTGTTAATGGTATAAAATATATGAGTTGCGTCGATTGATAATGGGATTGATCAATCCATCTTACAATCTTCCCGATTCTTTAGCCTAACACTCTTATGCATGCATCTACACTCTACTTCAACTATTCAAGTAAGAAATTGATGCATGAATTCAATAACTCCACTCAAATATACAAATGTTCAGAAAAATGCCGAAGTTGGCCCTATAAAGATACACAGTTCAACACAACACATGCATAAAGGCTAACAACCCTACAAACACACGGTTAATCCTTCTATTAATCTTTCAAAGGAAAATGCACACAGCTTGGATATCTCTTCTTTCGACTCTTCAAAATATTTACAAGTAGGAACCAAACACAAGTATGTCCTCTTCTCTGCAAACTCGGAGTGCTAAATGCCGAAAAGAAGAACCCCCTCTACATCTCTAAACTTTCTATTTAGCCTAAATTGATACCCCTATCCTTAGCAGTCCTGTAACTAAAAACAAACAATACTATGCATGATGAAAACGTCCTTGTCTGAAAAAAACTACCGACGGCTTGATCTCCGCGCAAGGAGTCGTGATCTGCAATGATTCCCTACACCGCTAACATACGATGACTCAACACAAATGGTTACAAAAGATGCCACAGCATGTGACCAACTCATCACATTGTTGGCATGCCACGATGCTCCTGCATCAGACTCGCAAGGTAGAAAATTATGAACCCCTGTTCATTAGATTGGCTATAGGAAACCCTTGGCTTCCAACTCTACAACGCTCATCCAAGTAGAATCCTTTGTTGGTCGCTTCCTCCATTTGACCAAATACTCCATATAGTCCTTCTTTGTGGTACTCTTCGTCTCTCTAGTGTCTAGAATGGCCTCAAATTCCAATGGTTCTGTCATAGGCATCTACCTCACCCATTGTTATTCTTCAGTAAGATATTCCCCTTCTGTAAAGGTTCCAGTATCACCTGCTACATAAGGATATAGATCTGCTACATTAAAGATTGGTGAAATACCCACTCCTGTAGGAATCTCTAATTCATAAGCATTTGCTGAAAATTTCCTGATTATTCTACAGGGTCCAATCTTCTTCATCTTCAGCTTGTCATACTCTCCTTTTGAAAATATGTCTCGCTTTAGATATGCTAAGACCAAATCCCCTACTTCATAGTTATTTTCTCTCCTTCTGGAATCTTCCCTGGCCTTGTAACTGGTGTTACTCTACTATAACATTTCTTTCACTTTCTTCTGCAACTCACTGATCTGTGTTGCAAATTCTTCTCCATCAGCACTCATCTTCTCCAATTGACCTAAGTCACTAATTTCATACACTCCCCTTGGATGCATTCCATATAGAATTTGAAATGGACTCATCCTTGTACTTCTGTTTGGTGAATCATTATAGGCAAACTCAGCTTGAGCTAATACTCTATCCCACTACTTAGGACTCTCTCTAATCAAACTTCTCAACATGTTTCCTAGACTCCTATTGACCACTTCGGTCTGTCCATCTGACTGTGGGTGATATGTTAAATTGAAGTTCAATCTGGTACCCAACTTTTTCCACTAGGTTCTCCAAAAATGACCTATAAACTTCACATCTCTGTCTGATACAATGATTCTATGTAAACCATGTAGCTTCACAACTTCATCAAAGAACAAGTTGGAAATATGTGTAGCATCACTAGTCTTGTAGCATGGAATGAAATGTGTCATCTTAGTGAATCTATCCACCACAACAAAGATAGAATCATGTCCCCTTTGATTTCTTGGTAAACCCAAAATGAAATCCATACTCACAGAATACCAAGGCCTATTTGGAATAGGCAATGGTGTGTACAATCATGTGTTCTGGCTTATCCCTTTAGCATGCTGGAATACTCTGCATCTACTTACAAACTTCTCCACTTCAGACCTCATCCTTGGCCAAAAATAGAAATGACCCAACTGTCCAAAGGTTTTATCACTTCCAAAGTGACCTTCCATACCTCCATTGTGTTTCTCATGTATTAAGTTCTCCCTCATATAACACTTTGGTATACACAGTTTATTGTTCTTAAAGAGTAAACCATCTTGTAGCGTATACTCCATCCATGGCTCTCTGTCCACCTCTATATTCATCGTCACCACTCTTGGCTTACATACCACAGCATAGTTCAACTCTTTTTCTCAACCTACTGCAAATATTCCTTTCCTAACAACATCGGAACTTTAGGTGTTGACTGTCCTGCTGTACTACCTTCTTGTAAAGGGTGAAGTACATGTTTTATCCCATTCTTCTCGAAACTATGACAGTTACTCCTAACTTCATGGGTTACTTTCTTATCAAATTTCCACATTTTGCCTAACAGTAGATGACAAACATCCATGGATATCACATCACACGGAATCTTGTCCTTATATGGACCTATTTGGAAATCAACTACACACTGCTCACTTAACGGGATTTGATGTCCTTTATGTAACCAAGATACTTTGTATGGAACAGGATTCTTGGTCTTCTTTAAACTTAGTTTTTCCACCATCTCTGTGGAATCAAGATTGTCAGTACTCCCACTATCAATCACCATCTTACAGCACTTCCCTTAGACTTTACATGTAGTCCTAAATAACGATTTTCTTTTAGCAGGCTCTGCTTTCTCCTTCTCAGGTTTCAACAAGACCTTATTCGTCATCAAAGCCTCTCCTGTCTTTGGAAAGACCTCCTCTACCATCAATTGTTCTTGTTGTTGCTCATTCTGAGCTACATAGGCTCCTCTTTGTCCTACGTCTTCTTTTCTTGGACATTCAAATGATTTATGCCCCAACTAGTTGCATTTGTAGCACCTAACGATAGCCTATCTTCCTCGTCTTCTACCTCTACTCCTTGGTAAGGTCCTCTTCTGCTAGAATCACCTCCTCTACCATGTTTCTCTTGTTGGTTAGCGTTACTGTACTCTCCTCTCTACGGTCCAAATCTTCCTCTTCAGTCGCTTGCCCTCGTCCACTGGTCGAACTGCGACCTCTATTGAAGCTCTGCTTCCTTGCTATCTTTCATTATGCCCTCAAGGCACATTGATACGCCTCCTCGATCGTTCTGGGTGATATCATGCTGATCTCTTCTTGGATATCCATCCTTAGACCATTCACATATCTAGCATCCTTCTCTTCTTACTCTTCCACATATCCATCCCTTAGGTTTATTTTGTAAAACTACTCAGTGTACTCCCTCACTGTTAACAATATCTGCCTAAGGTTCTGTACTTGTCTATACAGAATTAACTGGTAATCTTTGGGTAAGAACTTAGCCCTCATATTTGCCACCATTCTATCCCAACTTTTTATCAATGGCTTATTCTTCCTCCTCCTTTCTATTTGCGCACTATCCCACCACAAGGATGCAGGCCCTTTCAACCTTGTCACAGCCAATATGACTTTCTTGTCTTTTTCTACCTCGTTGTACTCAAAGTACTTATCCATCTCACTGATCCAGTTAATGAGATGCTCCACGAAAAGACTCCCATCATAGGTAGGAAACTCCGGTCTCAACCTTGAAGTTGCTCCCAGAATAGATCTGAAATATCTTAAATCTGGTGTTTCTTGCATAGGTGCAGCTTCTTCTCCTTTCTCTTCATCCTCAAGTTCACTTACATCCCCTGCTTTTGGGTCTCTTCATCTGTCTATTTCCATAGCTTCTAGACGTGCTCTCAACTCCCTCATTTCTTCTAGAACTTCTGTGTTCCCTCTGGTCGACCTCTGTCACGACCTCTCGTTCTTCCAATGCGTGCAGCCATCTCCTCACTGTAAGCCTCTGCAATAACAATTCTCTTTCACACTGTTACAACTTACCTCACTAACCCTCTTCTCGGCCCTTGGTCTTTCGGTAATAATGGTCCTCTATCTAGAATCTCTTGAGCACTCTTCTTTTCTCCTTTAGAAATTCTACCCACAACCTCAACTGTGGAACTTCTCAACAGGAAATCTCTTCCTGTTCTAATACCAAAACTGATGTAGGGTCGAGATCAACCTCAACCAACCCAACCAGCACTTCCAGGATCTAGTGGCTCCTATACTTAGCAGGACTTCCCAATTTAGCCTAATGGCCCAATTCTGCGCTAAAATTGCCTCCCCGCAATTTTTCCTCTGTAATTGTTGTTTCGCAACTCTGTTTCCACGACAGAGTTTCCACAGTCGGGATGCGGGATGCGGGATCTCAAACTCCTGAAGTCACGCTCTGCAACTTTCCTTTCGCAACAACTTTTCCGCAAGCGGGTTGCAGGATGTGGGCTGCCAAATTTCCAAAGTTTCTCCCCTGCAACTCTTTCTCCGCAATTTTTCCCTCCGCAATTTGTCAACCATCAGATCTTTGCAACCTTCACTCCAATCATCGATATTCCTTTTGGTGTGAACCTCACAGATCTTTGCGGATCTGTTAACTCTCTTGCAACTTTCATTGTGGGATTCTTTTGGACCGTCAGATCTTTATCTGCGGACTCAACCTCCACCGTTCATTTTCTGTAAAACTTGTTAATGGTAGAAAATCTGCAGGTTGTGCCGATTGATCATGGAATTGATCAATCCAACTTGCAATCTTCCTGATTCTTTAGCCTAACACTCTTATGTATGCATCTACACTCTACTTCAACTATTCAAGTAAGAAATTGATGCGTGAATTCAATAATTCCAATGAAATACACAAATGTTTAGGAAAACGCTGAAGTCGGCCCTGTAAAGATACATGGTTCAACACATCACATGCATAAAGGCTAAGAACCCTACAAACACATAGATAATCCTTCTATTAATAAATCAAAGGAAAATGCACACAGCTTGGATCTCTCTTCTTTCGACTCTTCAAAATATTTACAAGTAGGAACCAGACACAGGTTTGTCCTCTTCTCTGCAAACTCGGAGTTCTAAATGCTGAAGAGCAAAATGCTCTCTACATCTTTAAATTTTCTATTTAACCTAAACTGATACCCCTGTCCTGAGTGGCCTTGCAACTAAAAACAAACGATACTACACATGATGAAAACATCCTTGTCTGAAACAAACTATCGGTGGCTTGATCTCCACACAGGGAGTCGTGATTTGCAATGATTCCCTACGCTGCTAACAGACTATGACTCAGCACAAACGATTACAAAAGATGCCACAGCATATGACCAACTCATCACATTGCTAGCATGCCACGATGCTCCTACATCATCTATCCAGCTTGGCACTTCACAATACCTACACACCCAACACAAGGAAGTATTCTCTTCACTGCTACATAGTTTCCTCGAGCCATACCTTCCATTCCAGTGTTGTTCAGGGTGTGAATTAAAGGATTTGTCATCCCCTCTTGATTTGTCTATGAGGTTCCTCTCTTCGCTAGGGTTATCAACGAATTATAGGTCTCTTCCACTCCTAATTATTTCAGACCAAAATAGGGATGCACATCACAGCAATCCACAAAGAAAACACAGTGACACAGGTTCCACTCTGTAACACAGAGAAAATAGGGTCTCATACCACAATGTCACTCAAACAAACACTACAGAACCACACTTCCACGGCTCAAGATGGTTGAACTACCACACTACGCGTCTCCAGGGAAATTAGGAAACTACATAGGACCACACTCTCATAAAATCGAGAGATATCTATTTCTCAATCACTCAGCAAAAACACGGTGAAACCCTTCTTTCGCGACTCAAGGTAGTGAATCACCAACAACGTGCATGAAAAAAAATTGATCAGAATGATCGAATGGTCTAGAACGATAGAATGGTAGAATGGTCGAGAATAATGAACAACCATGACACTCGGGAACAACAAAACATTTTCTCCCAACTACGGAAAGACGGTTTGGCACGAATCACGTGCTTCCTTGCGTTAGAAGAAAGATCGTGGCTTCCCAGGCTGCAAACTTGTAGGCTTGCTCAGACAAGCAATCAGACTGTGATTCCTTGCTCTGCCCAAGGCATTAACTACCTCAACCAACTTCTTGAAGAAATTGATGATTAAAGACAGAGGACAAAAAGATAGCTAAGGGTTCATGGGTTTCCCCATTGACATCTGGTCATACCCTATTGGCTCAGAGGGTTTGACTAACTCCCTACCCTATCCTTTGTGGAATCATGCCCCCATCTCTTTCACGTTGCAGTCCCATAACTACCTTTGGTATTTTATTAATTGCATAGTTACATGATACATCAAAATATACAGTGTCTGACTTAGCACCATAACCATAGGCATCAACCTTGATCACCTATACACAAAACACCCAAGTGATGGCAAGGCCTTGGCCTTGAGCTCCTTCCCATTATTCAAATACAATACATACACCATGTACAATTCAATACCATGTGGTCAAAACCAGGGCACACATTCCCCTTCCCCTTGGGTTCAAAACCGGGGTATTACATGCGCCCTCCTAAGTCAAGTTTGATAGTCCTCATTTTTCAACTGATTGGTGGAGGGAAGTGTCTGGAACATAAAGCCCTAGTTTTCTCTCATTTCTTATGAAGAATTGTCTGATATTTGTTCTATTGTATATTCGAAATTCCTACTCCTCGGGGTCTAAAACTTCTTGTTGAGGTAGCCTAATCTGTCTTCTTTCCAACCCCATAGAATTGGGTTCACCAAGTGGAACTTATGTGAAGTTTCTCAATGTGACTTATTTGAATACTGGTCAGCATAACGAACTTGTACGGACTGCCACATGTCACTATTTCACCTTCAAGGTCTGAAATGTAAACAAAAAAATTACAGTCCGTAACCTATTTGCAACATCTTACGAAATTTGATTTGGACCTTCCTAGCCTGAGATATAGCAATTCTCCCTAGGTCTCTTGTTTCAGATTGTATTCTGAAAGAGGTTGAAACCCTAATTTGGAGGAATCATATCTCCTGAAGTATAGTGAATCTGTGGCTAAAATTTGTACACAAGGTACAACAAGATTTCATCTTTGACCTATAAAAAATTCAACTCCTGATATTTATCCAATCTCAAGTTATAGCCAAAGTCCCAAGATGACTAGTTTTTGTCTTCTAGGGTTTTCAAGCATGAAACCCTAATCTCCAGTAGTTGCAGTTGTAGTAGTGTTTTGGATGCACAAAGGATTCTTTCAAGGCGGCTCTGATACCATGTTAATATTTCAATGGTTATACAATATCTAAGAACATTTATCATCATAATATTATAACCATAGACAAAAGGATCACTGAAAGAAAGACAAGCACAACAACACAAAAGAACACAGAGATTTATCTTGGGAAACCCTTGTGGGGGAGAAAACCCAGTGAAACTTCATCAATATAGACTTCAACCAAGTACAATGTAAGACCCAGAGAATAGGACTTATAAGACCCCAAGAATAATATTAGATTGCTTCCTCTTTCTTAGGCCTCTCTCTAGCGCAATTGCTTTGAGTGTTATGTTTGTCCAAATGAGGGAGGCGCCTTTCCTATTTATATTGATCCACTGAGAGGCCTAATAACCCAACTGGGCCAACTTCTCCTTGTTTTCAGGGCCAACTTGACTTGGAAAACTCAAAATACATTTTAATAATATATTTGTGGGTACTACTGACCCGACTTACAACTGAGGTTTTACCTCAAGACTTTACATGACCAATTACATCAATGGCATCCCTAATTGGATGAACAACATCTCTTGAAGGGGTAATAACAATAATAATACAAAATAGAATATATTTTGCAATTACATTTCTTTAACACTAACTCCCTTCAACTGTCATGAATGGAAAGTCAAAATTGGCATTCTATACGGTAAGAGACTATACAAAGTTACTTTAGCTTTGGAGAATAAGCCCAATGTTATTGTTGAGAAAGCTAAGTGGCATAATAGGTTGGATGAAGCCTATGAATTGGATTTGCCTCTCTATTTCTCTTGATCTACGCTTTCATCTAGATGGTTTGACCACTCCAAACCAAGTATAGACCAAACTTGAGTCTCTCATTGATTCCAAATAGTTTCGATTCTATTGAGGGTTTCTTCACCAAATTCAAGTTACTTGTTCTATTGCTCAAGCAATGTGGGATTGAGAAGAAGAAAGATCAATTGATTATTTCCATCCTTTCAAAATTGGTTCATGAATACTTGGGTTTTATGTCTATTTTTTATGCTACTAGGCTTGCTATTTCTAATTGGAAAATGTCTTCTTTGAGTACATTATTTGATTCACTGACAAAGAAGCAAGATAAATTGATCCATATGGGTGTTCTTAGATCCTCCAAGGGAAATGATCATACTCTCATAGTTCAAGGAGTAAGAATGCAAGATCAAAAGAGAAGCAAATTATGAAAGAGAAGAAACCAAAGTCAGATAATGAAGATGAAAATTCAAAGCCTATTGATGAAGGTTCAATGAAGAAAGTCAAGAAGAAAAGGAGCACATCCAAGTGTCCATATTGCAGCAAGGGATTTCATCCCGAGAAGAAATGTTTCAAAAAGAAAATGAACATCATGTCTCATTTGCTTGAAAAGCAAAACATTGAAGTTCCAGATGAGCTAGAGAAGCCTACTAAATCCCCGGAATACTGTCATAGTGCGCAATTCCAAGGTGATATAAACTATGCCTCGAGTGCCAAAGTTAAATTATTTCCTTGTATCTCTAACATAGATTCATTTCCTGATATATCAAAATCAAAAATCTCAATGTCTTTTTTAAATCATCCACCTATCAGTCTCCTAGATGCACCTATATGCGTCTGATTATTTCAGACATATCATCATACAGTCAAACTTAAAGGAGGGTGTTGGGATATTATAAACCCACTTCATACTTAGGATAACAATATTTAATCATTTTTATTAATTTACTACCTACTAGCCTAGATAGTTGGCATCCACTTGGTCAACACTTGCCATATATACCCCAGGAGCATCTTTTTCCGAATTCTGGTTAGATCCTGCCCACTTTAATGACTACCAAAACTACCAACATCGCCTTCCTGCAGATTATGTCTTTATCCTGCTTTATTCCAGTTTTTAGTGGATAAGGTAAAGCTAGTCAACTAGAAAACTGTTATCTTTTGTTGCCAACCCATCCTCCATCATTTTCTCTTCTGATTCCAGGATTATCATGTTTTTCCATCACTCATGACAACTCACTCATGCTTTAGCTAATTCGTGAGGTCTTTAACAGAGTTGGAAAGTGTTTTAGTCACCTATGGGGGTTTATCGTGTCTAGTAAGCATGATTTATGCATTAGCATGAGTTGTCTTTTAGCAACTCAATTTTCATTTATAAGGATGTATTACTAATGTAATAATCAATCCATTCATTGATTCAATGATCAATTATTCATTCTTCACTTCTTCATGTAATTAAGTCTCATTATTCTTCTCTCTATTTTCCTTGTTCATGCTTGTGAGAATTACCTTGTACCTAGATCTTGTCTTGTGCTTACACATTGTATTAAGCCTCAATTTCTTTATGGTATCAGAGCTACTATTTCTACATAGGTTAGTGGCTTTATTTTGAACATCCCTTGTTTATGTTTGTCTTTATAAGCACTTGTTAGTAGAAATTGTGTTTCATGGATTTTCACGATGCCACCTCCGAGGAATCTCTCTACACAACATTGTAGTTGTTTATTTAAAATTCAATTATGCTTTGACAATTCAAAAGGTCACAAGTTCTTCTCAATCCTAAAGGCACTTCTCTGGTAGTGGAAATTATGAGATGTGGGTATGCTATAGGCCACCTACAGCCTACAGGTCAGCAATCTCTTGCATACTCTCAATTGGCATTTTGTAATTAAATTATGTTTTGACAATTCAAGCAAAACAAAGTTTATCTCAAACCCAAGGGCACTTTGGGGGTCCAAGCTTCTTTACTTCCAGTTGAGGGTGGTACAGTTCACCTCAAGTAGGGGGTACTATAGCTTGTAGAATCTAGGATATCCACACTACATGTCACCGAGATATTTAGGGTATAAAGAGGTTCATTCACCCAGGAGGACCTTCTTAAGTGCAACAGTGCCTTCATTTTTTCGTCTCAACCAAGACCCAAAACTTGAACATTTGCAGGATTTCCAAAATACAATTGTAACGAGTCCCCCTCTTGCAACAAAGAAAACAAATTCAAAATCTTGAAGAAAAATGCGCTAGGTTAATAGTAATGGTTCAAGAAGTTAGTAAAAGCACCTCCACTGCCTCAAATCATCCTTCAGTGGCCTTTCTTCCACCAACACGAAGTGGAGAATGAATCAACCTTGATGGTAACCTTGAAGGGATGGACAAGATGGAAACAAAACCTCTTAATTAGGCTCAAGATAATGCAATAAGAAGATTTGTCTCTTGAAATGTATTGTAAATGCAAATAATCTTAATTGTTATGCAAAATCAGTCACAAAGTTATATAGAATCAAATAAGTTAGCTTAACAAGAGCAGTATCTTTCTGTTAGTTCTCATTTTGTATCGTTTAGTATTATCTAGTTCTTTAGTTATGCTGTAACATTCTTCAATACAAGTTATGAACCATTTTCATTTAAATAAGACTACAAACATGGGAAAGTCAAACACTGCTTGACAACCTATGCATGGCAGGTGACACTGTTACCACCAATGACTAGTAAGTTATAGTTTCTGCATGTTCCTGCTTTCCTCCATTAAAATTGAAACACTATAATTACTACACACTATTTTGGTAACCACCATCTAGTTTAGTTGTTTATTTGATTGCTTGCAACTGAATTAAAACATTATATTTTGATTTCCTTAATATCTTTTGTTTAATAATCTTCGATGTGAAGAGTTGATAATTTTTATATATTCGTTGATGAATATAATAGAGAATGGTAGTGGAGATAATCAATTTTCATTATAAGTTTTCTTTTCTTATTCTATCGAATGATTTTAAATGTGCCAAGGTGATCTTTTTATATATATATTCATTTATGAATTTAATATAATAGTAATGGACACCACTCTTTTGATTTTAAATGTGCCAAGGTTATCTTTTTTTATATATATTCATTTATGAATTTAATATAATGGTAATGGACACCATTCTTTTGAGCTTCAAGAATTTCCACTCAAGGTAGTTAATGAGTCAATTTTTGAGCTTCAAGAATTTTCATTCAAGGTAGTCAATGAGCCAAACATATTTGACATTTTGATATATCACTAATATAAAAAAAATGGGGTATCTAAACATATATGTCATTCCAATATAACGCTTTTCTAGATAATAAAATTTTAAAAAACCATCATATCATCTTTGAATCAATTTAAACAAATATTTAACTCACATAGATATATGAAATACCGGTATTCCACGGGGATGGGTCCCCTTGGGTTGGAAACATGTTTCTTATGTTTCTTGTGTCCCCGAGGGGACTCTAGGAGAAACAATTCTCTCCTCTTTGGGCTCAGCAAAATGGAAGGGGAAAGACATCTCCTACACCTGATAGATTCTGATTTATATTACATGATTACACAATGATGAATGTAGTATTTACTTATTTGCATAGGATAAATCATAAATTGTTATTGTTGGAATTCTATTTCTTACAATTTTTTATATTTTTATAAATTTTATGACCTTGATGTCCCCATTACCCCTAATCTCCAAGCGTCCCGAATGTGCATTTCCCTGGTCCGATGTCCCCCATCATGGAACCTTGGGGAACATTGTGAAATAGTAACTTGTTGCAAGAGTTTAGTAGACATTTATATACCCTAATTTTAACTGTTTAACATGTTTTTTTTTGTTTTCATACAAGTTCACGCTAATAGGAA
Organism: Pseudotsuga menziesii; assembly: GCA_001517045.1. Classification (NCBI taxonomy): domain Eukaryota; kingdom Viridiplantae; phylum Streptophyta; class Pinopsida; order Pinales; family Pinaceae; genus Pseudotsuga; species Pseudotsuga menziesii. The sequence continues at coordinate 1,496,709 of LPNX010057986.1, read as the reverse complement.
TTTATGTAAGTAATTTTTAAAGAAAGAAAAACAAAGAAAAATTCTTCGATAAGAAGGATAAAACTAACGTGGAACCATTTACACCATAGGGTTAGAAGATTTAAGTATTCATATGCAACCACTGACAAGATAATGCTATATGATAATTGTATGCAATGATAGAGCTCTGGAGACTTGAACCATTTACACCATAGGGTTAGAAGATTTAAGTATTCATATGCAACCACTGACAAGATAATGCTATATGATAATTGTATGCAATGATAGAGCTCTGGAGACTTGTTGATATAAGTTTAGCAAATTATATTCTACTTCAGAGATTGCGTGCGGAACATGAAGTGATCTGCCTCCTAATGTCAAACTTGGCCTCTGCCCTTATTATCCTCATTCTAGTTTTAGTACAAGTTTGAGTGCTTCAATGCAGATTCATAGTAAAATTCACTCTAGAGAAATAGCAGTAAGCGTAAAGTAGTGAGACCTGTTAAACAGCAAGAAAAATTGCAATACTTTTCTTTATACAGCAATGTATGCAATCACAAAGCTTTGGAAGTAACTAGCAAATTTAGAAAGTGAAAATATTAAACTCCTACCTCCTACGTGATTTCTACGACAATCTGAATTTTGAGCAATTAAGTCCTGAAACCGGTGCAATTAAGGCCTTTCATGACCGACAATAGGCGACACCTATTGTTACAAATTGTGAAATTGATTAGTTCAATAGATGAACCACTGGGCTGGAGTTCAGCTTGGCCCCCAGTGGAGTTCAGCTTGGCAGTAATTGTAGTTTACTTGATGTTGAACCATCTAGCGATCGGTCCATAATCTATGTAAACAAACTCCTTCCCATTTTGAGAATAATGTATATTACCTGTGCGACACCTTTATCATTTATAACAACCTTATGGGGTAAAAGTCCCGGGATACTTCATCGCCTTCAAGATCACAGCCTTCCCGAAAGAAATAGAATACTTGAAGTGCAGTGTGTGCTAGATAAAAGTACGATCTAGGAAATACCAGCTACAAGGGCATTTGAGGTTCAAAGTATCCTGCCAAAGATCAATATCACAACCGATCTAATATTTATAGCCATCATACACTGGGAACTTCAAATATTACACTATATATATACTCAACTAGAAACAATAAAGTTGCCAAGATTGCACGCTACCATCTCTCAGCAGAAAGGCTTAAAGAGATGTAAGTTAGTTCATATAAATGCACAAGGGTCTAAATCCCCATCTTATTACTGTGATTCTAACTGCCACGCTCCAATATCACAGCGTTCCTGAAAAATTAGAAACATTAAGCATAGTGTGCTAGAAAAAACAATCTATATACATTGTACACTGGATCATCGGCAACTTTGGCATGTAAGAAAGTTTGAGTTAATTCTTTCAAGATCTAAAGTTTGGAAGGTAGCTATCAATGTATCCTACAATATTATTTGCAGAATGAAGTGAATTATTGCAAACAAAGTCAAATTGACAGGTAGAATGATAAACACCATAAAAAAACTAAAATACAATGCAGTTTTCTAAAATTGTTAGCAACTAAAATCGCAAATCACATCATTGAAACTCTGGCCTTCAAGAAAGTTTGCAACGCCCATGATTTAAAATATTGATCGGTTCCTTCTATTTTCTGATGCATATAACTAGCTACCAAAACAAAAATGCCATTGACAATTTCTGGCTAACACAACATTGAAGCTCTGATCTTCAAGGAAGTTAGCAGACACCCATGACGTAACCATGTACCATGAATATTGATACCATTCCCTCTTCTCCACACTTTGATATTCATCAGTCCCTTTAATTGGCTGATACATAGTTAGCTACCAAAAGGGGAAAATTGCAATTTACGTGTTATAATTTATATACTCCTTTCTCACCTCGTATACTAATACAGGGTATCAAAAAATTTGAAATACAACAAAGTTCTCTAGAAATTTTAGCAGGGGAGTTTCCAACACCCATGAATTAAACAGTACCATAAATAATGAAACCGTTTTCCTCTTCTCTACGCTATGATATTGATCAAGCTCTTTCTTTGGCCGATGCATAATTAGCCACCAAAACAAAAATGCAATCTAAGGTCTACTTCTCAACAAATTCCTTAACAGTTTTCAACCAATTGGTATACTCCTTGCTCTCCTTGTTTATCATGTACTCGCGCAGGTAATTTGAGAGACTGCGTGTGATGCCTCGCACCTCTAGATATTTCTGAAAGGCCTTCTGTAAATTCAAATCCAAGTCGCTACAAGCCAAAAACACAAAAGAGCCCACATCAATAACCCAACCTTCAATTATTTGAAAATGAAGCCAACCCCGAAAACCATAAAACCCTCAAAAGCCTAAAAATTCAAACTCCTAAACACCATTAACCTCAGACACCTGAAAATCCAAACACTTGAAACCCCTCATGCCTGATATTCCCAGCCACTAAAACCCTAGAAACCCCATAAGCATGAAAATCAAAACACTGTAACCCTAGAATTCTAATAAACCTGAAATACAAACCATAAAACAATATGAACAGCAGAAATATGAAGCCCCAGACATTAAAAGCCCTTCAAACACTAAGAAAACTAAAATGATAAAAAAACATTTAAGGGATTATGCATCATGACACTCACCAGAAGGGAGGTCCCTCGTACGGAATTGGGTCAATTGCGTCTGATTCTGTTGGCTGTCTCTGCTTGACGGCCATGCCCTCGATTGAAACCTCGTCGTAATACCCAATGCAAATAAACTCAAGGAAGGGACGTCCTCCTTTAGAAACAGAGACCGTTAAATTGACTTGGATTCCACCCGAATCAGTGTCACTGCCAATGCTTTCTTCATCTTTACCGTCACCAACCTCCCCGGACAGAACTTCAACCTTTATATCCTCGTTGCCATATTGCCTCCGGAGTGTAATCGTCTGAATGCCTGGCGAATCTTCAATCTCGAAGGGTATGGTGCCCGCGGGTTTGACATCCTGCGAATACAATCAACACAAGGAAATCATGACTCTGAAACTTTTCATAGCGAGATTACAGGTTCGCAGAGATTTTTCTTTTACTTCACCTGCGTGGGAGGGTCTGATTCAACGGCACAATGTATCTCCTCATCGAGCACTGCCAAGAGGTTTTCTTCGTATTTAGACCTAGCTACGATTGAAGTAGCCGCTCGGCTTGGAAACCATGATGTTCCATTCGCTATTTCTCTCTTTAAACGGTTTTGGAACGCAGACCCCACGGCTAAATAGATGAATCTCTGCTGCTTTAAGGCTCTGAAGGCCACCGGTGCAACAGATGAGGCGGCCCTGCGGACAACATAAAGCAGAGCCATTGCTACAGAGATTTCTCTAAAACCTAAAATTTGTAACGCTAAATCGAAATCGCAGATACGTTTTGTTGTATCTGAGACTTCGTAGATAAATCAGAACTGCAGAAACGTTTGAAGAATATGATACTACATAAAATGTATCCCAAAGTTATAGGAAGCTGAAACCCTGTCTAGGGTTTAAGGATTTTGAGTTCTTTCGAACCCTTTCCAAGGTTGAAGGATTAAGAATATTTCGAACGTAGTTAATTTTCCCGATTTTGAACCCTAATTGTCAATATTTCTACAATATAGAGCTTCCGTTCTCGTTTCTGTAAGCGGACATGGTGATTGTTAAATTTTCTCTGGAATAGTAGCCAGACGATCCGTGGGAGATTCCATTTCCCTTTCTGTGTTTCCGCGATTTTTTCCGTGTCCGTTTCGGAGGCGGTTCTAGCAGCGCCTTAAGCATCACCGCCACTAGCAATAAAGGACGCCTCAAGCACCGCCACTAGCAATAAAGGAGGAGGCCTCGAATATTCAATGCCCGATACTTTATTGGTGTTGTGGAATATCTTGGCCTTTGTTAAGTAACAAGTTATTGGTATATCCGGCTTGTAGCGTGTTGGATATACTCTAGGGAGGTTGTTGTTGTTTCCATGGTTTAAAAAAAAAAGTAGGTTGTATTTTCCTCTGGTAGTGGTTGGGTTGGGAAAAAGAGAAAAGATACAAGGTGGAGTAGATCCCACCTCGATGCATAGGGTAGTGGATGCATATGGTAGTGGTGTGCAAGGTACTTCAAGCCTGAAGAAGAGTATACTATATTAAGTATATGTCATGGGAACATCAATTTTTTAAGAGTATATCCAACAGTCTGCAAGCCAGATATATCAGTAACTTATGACTCAGCAGGGGCTGAAGCCCACCAGAGAAGTATATGTCAAGATTAACCATCATCTAATATATATTATCAAAGTAGTAACTTCTTTGAAAACATATGTGCATCATCAAAGTCCAGGTCCAAACATATAGTCTACCAAAACCACAAAATACTCAAGTCGCGCCAAGACCCAACACAAAATAAGCCAAAATATGGAGTGTCAACATATATAGTAATTTATGATAATTAAAAAAGGATCAAAGCTAAATGTCATAGACAAATAAGGTAGATTCAACACAAGCATTGAATCTACATCTGACCACTCTTGCATCCAAAGAAACCTGAAAGGTTAAATAAAACCTACAGGAATCCAATATCAAATAAAGGAACAAAAATGATAACGGTGCCACTTAGCTCCTTCATGCTATGACACCAAAATAAAGAGAGATTACTATAGCCACTAGTACTATCTAAATAGTAGAAGAGATTTGTTGAAGAGTTATTGCATCATAAGTGTGCCAATCATAAATTTTCCAATGAGGTCTCTGATTTTCTTCATCCAAGAAATGAGTTGAATAATTTGCATAATTTGCAACATGTTCTCCTAATTTACCCAGTCTATAATTACGTTAGAGTCTTCGATCATTCTCATGGAGGAAATACCTTTTGAATGGGCAAAAAATAGTAACATCCATAGAGTCAATAGTTCACATCAGGTATTTGTATCCACCCCTCAATTCATTAATAATCTATAATAGCTTGAGTCATTTACCCATAGAATTGTTCTTGCTCCTCCAAGAGTGGCTTGTGGTTGTGATGCACTATCAAAGTATCCTCTGCAACAAGTATGAGGGAATATAGGAGGAGATTTGTTAGTGGAATTGGTATTCCTTACTATAATCTCTGCACTTTTATTCTCCCTATGAGTGGCCAAGATTTTTTAATAGACTATTTGGACATTGGCATCACATCCCTCCGAAAGGAGACAATTTCGTGATTTCCAAATCTCCCAATAGGTTAAGGTAGGAAATTCATCCCCAACTAAATTCATGGCACGCCAAGTTTCCATCCACTATTCCATATTATCACCGTCCTAAAGACCATCAAATTTCATTCTACATCTCAACTCGCAGTTACTTGACCAGTATGCTTGTCCTAGGTCCATGTAAGTTGATCCTCATCTGTCGATGAGTGAATGCCCCCTTTATGAAAACCCAGAATATATTGGGAACATTCCCGACTGAGCTCACATGTTAGCCCTAGTTGATTTGAACTCACCCATCCATAGTTTGATGAACAGTGTCATAACATGACAGCTGATCCAGAGTGATTTTTCCCTATGGATGAAGAGCATCTAACAAGTCATTTGATAATATGTGTTGATGTATTTGTAACTTCGGAATGTATTCACTTGTATATTTTATATTGTCTTTCATTGTACCCTGACAAAGATGTTTGCTCCTCCGATTGGGAGAGTCATTAATATAATAAAGTCATCTAAATTCATTGAGGTTAATCCTCTGTTGTAAGTCGGGGCAATAGTCCCCACAGTTGAGGGGTATTAGGATTATTAGACTCTCCTAGTGAGGTCGGCCCTGTAGAGTAATTGTCAAGTGGAAAACTAGTATAAATAGAGAGTGAGACTCTCTATTTGAAACACACACTCACTCAATAGTAGCGCATGAGTGAGAGAGGAGAAGCTCGCACAAGTGTGAGAGAGAACAGCTGTCGGAGATCATCTTTGTGTCTTTGGGTTTTTATTTTGTTATTGGTGCTCATTCTATCTTTGAGGAAGTTGCAAGGTTTTCTCCTTTATGGTTTCCCCAAGGAAAATTCTTTGTGTCTCTTGTCTCTTGTGATCATTGATGTGCATGTTATTCTTTCAGATAAGATCCTAGATCATATTAATTAAATTATAAAAATCTAACATGGTATCAAAGCCTCTCTGAAAGAAGGCACTATGCAGCTCCAGGAACTAGGGCTTCCTAGTTGAAGTTGTTCTCTCCACAGATCATCAAGCAAGGGGGGCTAGGCTAACCCTCCATTGAAGGGCGCATCTTTCTGTCGAAGTAGAATTTGATTCCGGGCATTTTCAGTTTTTGACCTGTCGCTACTGCGGGAAATTAGGGCTTTTCACAGAAGAGAAATTTTTTAGTGGGCCCGACATAGGATTTCTCTCCTCCTAAAAATCGAAATTTAGAGACCAAGATCAAAAAATTTGGTTGGGTAAAACTCCGAGAAAGTCAAACCTTAATTTGACCCCGGACCAAAAAATCAGCACTGCAAAAGATCAACTCCATATCTAGCTCAGGCATCTCAAATTGGTAAGATCTAAATCTTTTGTATTTCCATTTGAGGTTCTCATTAAATATGAATTGGAGAAGTTTCACCGTACAACTACAATGGCAGCTAATGGAAATTAGGGTTTCATGCCTGAAAACCCTAGAAGACTGAATTTAGTAATCCTAGCACTTTCGCTATAATGCGAGATTGGAGAAGGTTCAAAAGCCAAACTTTTTACAGGACAAATAGAAATTCTTGTTGTACATTGTGTAAAAGTTTTAGCATCAGATTCGCTATATTCTAGGAGATATGATTCCTCCAAATCAGGATTTCTGCCTCCTCCAGATTACAATCATAAACATGTGACCTAGGGAAATTTTCTATATCTCAGGATACAAAGGTCCAAATGAAATTTCGTAAGATGTTCCAGATAGGGCACAGACTGTACTTTCTATGGTAAAAGTTTCAAACCCCAGAGGTGAAACGGTGACACATGAAAGTCTGTACAAGTTCGCTATGCTAAACAGTCCTGAAATAAGTCACCTTGGGAAAACTCTCATAAGTCCCAATTGGTGAAACCAATTCTACTCAAACTTGCAGTGTTGGAAAGAGTACAGATGAGGGTACCTCAATACGAAGTTTCAAACACATAGGAGCATTACTTTCAGAGATACTATAGAAACAATATCAGACAATTCTGCCGAAGAAATTGAAGAAAAACTAGGGCATCAGATATTTTGCAGTTCTGATCACAGTTTTGGGAAAATGAGTATGATGCTCATCTCTCCTTGAGGAGGCGCATATTTCTATCCAATCATATTTGAAAGATTCCAAGTTTTTAAAATTATGTTTTCTCTGACAAACCCTAGATCAGCCAGCTTCGGAACCAGGACAGACACCTCAAATCGTAAGAAAGGTCTAGGAGCCAGAGGGATGAGACTAAGGCTAGAGCCAAGAGAATCATTGCAGATTCTATTAAAGATCATCTCATCCCTCATATGTCATCCTTGAAGACACCAAAATGAAGTGTTCGATGCTATGACGAAGCAATCAAAGAAGAATAATATATTATTATAACCACCTTGAATGGCCTCCCAAGATCATGGGATTCATTCATTCGAAGAATGTGTGCTAGAAGGAAGTGATTACCTTCAGCAGACTCTGGGAAGAGTGCACACAAGAATAAGCTCGACTCATAATAAGAGAAGAGAATATGGGAGCAACTAAAGATCAAGCTTTCATGATTCAAAGAAGATCCCTCAAGCGATGAGGAATATGAAGGACTAAATTCTTGAAGAACCTCTTATCCATCTTAGAATTTGGATAAGAAATGATAAATGAAGAATACGATGAAGCTGAAGGCTCAAGAAGGAGTCTACCCATGAAACAAATAAATATAAGTATTTGAATTGTCTTTTCCTATATATCTAGTTGTTTATATGACATTGTTTAGTTGTGAAATGTATTATGCATGATAGAATTTCTGCATTAATGAACAATATACTACTATGCATGTTATGGGTAAGTAGCCTATAGTGCTATACAACACTACATTGCTACTTATCTAGGATGAAACCTCTTTGTTGACATATTGGGATTAGTGCACAATCTCAATAATGTAATGGTAGAGATGGAAGGCATCTGGAAAGTTTCTGTGTATACCAGATATGGATGAATGTTGTATTGGCTAAAATAGTTGCATGATTATATCTTTATGCATAAGAATTTTCCATTATGAATATGCCTTATGAAATGTGTCTAACCATACGACTGGTGCATTTGACTTGTAGGAAAGATCGTGTACAATCGACTACAAGAAAAGAAGGATGAGACTTGTTCCGAAGAAAAATTGACGACAATTCAAAAAAAATCCAAAATGAAGAATAGTATGGCAAGACTTCAAGAGGCCTCAGACACACTCTAGTTATGTGACACTGTTGAGCGATGTCACTGATGCAGATCCTTCCAACTATGAAGAAGTAGCCAAGAAGAAAGGGAAGGAGTGTACCAGTTCAAGAAGAATGATGTCTAGGATGCGGTATCGAGACCTGAAGGGAAGTCCATAGTGTCTTCCATATGGATCTACAAGATACAACATGCAGTAGATGGCAACATCGTGGGATACAAGGCAACATTCATAGGACGAGGCTTTTCACAGAAAGAAGGCATAGACTACGAAGAGACATTTGCAGCCACTGGGAGTTGAGGCACATGACAGGAAAACTCATGGGTGCAAATTAAAGAAGGCCTTGTACAAGATCAGAAGGCACCCATGGGATAACACATACATGAGGAGTTTGAAGACCACCTAGAGTGATGAAGATCTTAACCTTTGCTACAAGGTTGAAGATGAAAGCCTATAGAGGATGACAAGCTCACAGATGGGTGCACGAAGAAATTTTGAAAAGGTTCAAGATAGAGGATCTTGATATCTAGTGACCCTAGATGGATACATAGAATATTAGTAGCAGAGGAATCTACTTGTCACTCCAATACAAAATGTTTCAATACATAGAGTACGAAAGGCAGAGGGAGAATGATGCTTCGCTCCAGAGGGAGTGACTGCATAAGATCCTGAGGTTCGTCATGGTACGACGAGATGGACAACTTACTAATGGCTCTAGGATTTGTTGAGAGTAAAGCGGATTCCAACCTTTGCTTCAAGGTTGAAGGTAGAAGACCAGTGATGCTCATGTTATATGCCAATGACTTCTTCCTGACAGGAAAAGAGGAACTCATTAAAGTTGCAAGAATGAGACTTGCTACTGAGTTCGACATAAATGACTTGGGAATGATGCACTACTTTCTAAGCATGGAGGTGTGGCAGAGTACGGATGGAATCTCCCTTGGACAAGGGAAGTATGTAGTGGAGATCCTGAAGAGGTTCGAGATGATGGACTACAAGGCCATGGCCACACCTATGGCATCAAACCTGAAGCTATTGAGTGATGCTTCATCAAAGACGGTTGATGCCATGATGTATCGTCAGCTATTTTTTTCATTGATATTCCTGATGAATACGAGACCAGACATATACTTTGCTGTGAACAACTTGAGCCAGTTCCTAACGAATCCGAGACATGCTCACCTGGTTGCAAAGCATGTAATGAGGTACCTGAAGGGTACAGTTGAGTCTGGGATCAAGTATGATACGAATCATAAGACTAACCTGCATGGTTATGTTGATTAGGATTGGTAGCGCCAATGAGAAGAAGAGCACCTTGGTATGCCTCTTTAGTTTGAGATCCAGTATGGGCTACTGGTTTGGCAGGATGCAGTCCTGCATGGCGCTAAGTACATCCGAGGAAAAATATGTTGCCACTTGCTCGGCTATTTGTGAGGTATTATGTTTCTTTTGAAAGATACTATTTGATTTGATTGATCTGAATTGCATTTTTGTATGATGCAGAGAGGAGTAGCAAAGCTCCAGTTTGTGATCCAGATCGAGATCTCTCGAAAGAGGGAGCTCTAGCATAGCCGATGAGACAAATTGTCTGAGCATAAAATCCTGGCGAAGCTCATAGGTTTCTCAGACGTAATCAATCATGTAGGTTGTCATTAGATGTAATCAGTCCTGGCAAAGCTCGCAGGTTATCCTTGGAGGTAATCAACCCTTATGTGATTCTATGCTAGAAATGGCCATAGTGAAGTTTGAGTACTTCAGGGAGAAGCTTGGTGTTCTCCAGATTGAGGTTCCTTCCAAGGGGAAGTGATGAGTCCATGAGCCTTTCTGGCATGGTGGTAGACGAGGCCTCCCATAGTCAGATGTAAGTGTAAATCCTTTCTGACATGGTGGTAGGTGGGGCCTCCCATGGTCAAATGTAAGTGCAGAGACTTTTCCCGGATTGTAGTAGGTGTGTCCTACCATGTCGGCAGATGTAAGTGCACAACCTTTCCCCGGATGGTAGTAGGTGTGTCCTACCATGTCGATGGATGTAAGTGCTGAGTCTTTCTGAAATGGTGGCAGGTTGGGCCTCCCATTGTCAGATGTAAGTGTAGAGCCTTTCCCCGAATGGTAGTAGGTGTGTCCTACCATGCCGATGGATGTAAGTGCAGAGCATTTCCCCGGATGGTAGTAGGTGTGTCCTACCATGGCGATGGATGTAAGTGTTGAGCCTTTTTAACATGGTGGCAGGTTGGGACTCCCATGGTCATATATAAGTGCGAAGCCTTTCCTGGATGGTAGTAGGTGTGTCCTACCATGCCGGTGGATGTAAGTGTTGGGAGCCTTTCCCGGATGGTAGTAGGTGTGTCCTACCATGCCGGTGGATGTAAGTGTTGGGAGCCTTTCCCGGATGGTAGTAGGTGTGTCCTACCATGCCGGTGGATGTAAGTGTTGGGAGCCTTTCCCGGATGGTAGTAGGCGTGTCCTACCATGCCGGTGGATATAAGTGCTAAGCCTTTCTGACATGGTGGTAGGCTGGGCCTCCCATGATCAGATATAAGCGTTGAAGAAGATGAAGACCTACATGGAGACTAGGCCTACAACCAGCATGAAAAAAGGGTTGGCTCTATAGAACTTCCTATGACGAGTAGAATTGAGAGATAACACCATTTTCTCAAGATAGCGATAGTAGTGATGATGACGATGATCCAGTGATGATGATGATGATCAAGTGATGAAGACTTGTGCTAATGAATTGTGCCAAGAGAATACTTTACTAGTTAAGAGGGAGTGTTGATGTATTTGTAACTTTGGAATGTATTCACTTGTATATTTTATATTGCATTTCATTGTACCCCGACGGAGATGTTTGTTCCTCCGATAGGTAGAGTCATGTAAATTCATTGAGGTTAACCCTCTATTGTAAGTCGGGGCAATAGTCCCCACAGTTGAGGGGTATTAGGGTTATTAGACTCTCCTAGTGAGGTCGGACGTGTAGAGTATTTGTCAAGTGGAAAACTAGTATAAATAAAGAGAGAGACTCTCTATTTGAAACACACACTCACTCAATAGTAGCGCATGAGTGAGAGAGGAGGAGATCGCACAAGTGAGAGAGAGAATAGCGGTCAAATAGCATCTTTGTGTCTTTGGGTTTTTATTTTTCTATTGGTGCTCATTCTATCTCTAAGGAAGTTGCAGGGTTTTCTCCTTTATGGTTTCCTCGAGGAAAATTCTTTGTGTTTCTTGTCTCTTGTGATCATTGATGTGCATGTTATTCTTTCAGATAAGCTCCTAGATCATATTGATTAAATGGTAAAAATATAACAATATGTAGGTGGAAGGACCACCAACAATTGAGTCCACTCCTACCAGTATGTGGTTTCCTCTCCCAAGAATCCGTGCTAGCAACTCTCCTAAAATATTGATTAAAGATACCAGGAAACTCTAGATGTTTGAACATCCCTTTGTTGAATTTTTTGTTAATCTGATCCAATGTTCGATAGAGATATTATTGAAATATTTTCCTTGTATCACCTTGTGCCATAGATTGTTCACAAAAAGAGTTCTCCACATACGTTTTGCATTCAGGGCCTTTACAAAAGGAAAAATGTTTTTAATTCCCCAATCACCGCCTTCTTTGGGTATTTCCACCCTGTCTGATCACACCAAATGATGTTTTTCCCCTAGTGTTATCTCCTCAAATAAAATACTCAATTTTGTTTATTTTAGGTGATAGGAAGTCATTGAAAAATCATTTTCTAAATTTATTTTGGCTCATTTTTTAGAGCTTTAGATATGTACTAAAGTTTGAAAAACATTGGATTTTATTTTTTCTTCAAAAAGGTCAAAAATCAGGTTTCGGTGGCTTAGGTGGACATTTCAACTATTTATTAGCCATCGAAATCCTAGCTTTCGGCAGCTTAAATATAAAAATCGAGGCTATCTTAGCCACCGAAATCGCAAGTTTTTCAAACGATAAATTGCCTTGGGAAAACTCAATTTTCTCAGCCACTGAGAGGAAATTTTACAAGCTGAAATAGTCGATTGACAACTAGACATCCTCAGATTTCCAATGGTACTTTCATATCTTCATTTAGAGCTTGGTAAGGTAGTAAAAAGTCCCCCGTAAGATGAGGCATCATTTTCAGAAATTTTCCAGAATGTATTATTTTGGTCAAAAGGTCAAATTCGACTTGATTGAGAGTATTTAGGAGCAGATGATGATGATTAATCAAAGCTATTATCAAATATCATCCATGAGTGCAGGTGGAAATTCATTTGATCAATAGAAATATTCTATAAATCAAATCCTAAAATGTAGGAATTTGACTAGATTTGGAAATCTGGATTTTCTTGTTTTAGTCACCGTTTTGGGAGATAGGTTCTAATCATATGGAAGAGTATTTTTCAAAAAAAAAAGAGGTATTTCATTATCACGAGCTTCTATTCAATAACCTCTCTCAGTTTCCCAAGATATATTTTAATTTGTGAAATATAAGTGAATCTTTGAGCACCATATTTCCAGAAATTATATACTCTGTTTTTTCCAACCACCTCACAAATTCGAATTTGAGTTGGATATCTTCAACAAACTAAATATAGGTGAAGTGGTTATGAGATCCATTTATTATGGATATAGATAATCTTGCAATATTTCTATATAAAGGATGAAATAGAGTAGCATTAGGAGGAAACAGTCGGAAGACTGTGGTTCTATTTCTTAAAGACTTGTACTTTTCACCTTTTGGATATGTCTATTAATATATCTTGGCATCGAGCTTCTTTCTCTATGTTTGCTTAGTTTTCCATTTCTTTTATTTCCAAGTTTATGTATATTCAATGATAGAAGGTTGTCATCCCATCTCTTCATTGATATACTAGACTTAAATATTTTGCTTTTGATGTTTGTCGTAATGCCTGATAGCCGTTATCTTATCAGTGCATTCATAAGATAAAGCTACAAGTATTCACTTGTTATGTCTGGCCATTTACATATGTTTTTGTATAAGTATTTTCTGCTAGCTTAATGAGTCTTCTCCATGTTTTCGCACTTTTATTAAAACCTTCTGAGTTGCATAGTTGAAAGCCTTGGTCTTTCAAGTGATTGATGTATTTCTAAATGAATGTGAGTTTATAATGTCATCATATTTGATCCTCTTTTCCTCCACATTATTGATCTATTTAAGTTACCAAGCTTACACCCTTCTACAGTCAGGGAGTGATTTCTTGGAGAGATAACACCCCGAGAGCTAGACCATAAGAAATTGAATACTCTCCAATTTATCGCATGAAGAATTGTTTTTGGTATTTTGCATAAGGATAACCAACATATCAAAAGATTGACCCAGACATAATTAATCAATGTATGTCTACCTCCCAAGGATAGCCATCGGTGGAACCAATGATTGATGCGAGAATCAAATATTTTTAGAAGCCAGTACTAGTCCTTGACCGCATAATTATTGAGATTTAGAAAGAATCCAAGTATTTTGTTCCTTCTTCTTGTAGTAGTAGCTCATATGGAAGAAATTGTCTGATTTGAGTAATCTCCTCCTCAAATATCAATGGTGAAGTAGAGAATATTTATTATTACTAATTATCATCCCAGATGCCCGACAAAAAAGAATCCATAAGTCCCTTGTAATTCCTCCATTCCTCTAAGTTACCTTCACCAAAAATCATGACATCATCCATGAACAATAGGTGGGTAATTATGACCAGTGCATAGACCTTTATGCCCTTAATCTCACTAGATCTCCTGCCATCTTCAATAAGTTTGCTCAAACCTTCAATGATTAGGAGAAAAAAGGAGAGGTGATAGTGGGCACCCATGTCTCCCCCTCTAGTACCTTTAGAAAATGAAGTGGGGGATCCATTAATCAGTACAACATAATTGACTAATTCCATGCAAGCCATGATCCAATTTGTTGTTGAAAGGGTTAAGCCAATCTTTAGTAGTATCAATATGAGAAAACCCCAATCTACCTGATCATAAGCTTTGACCAGGTCAAGTTTTAGGACTAAAGTTTTTATTTTTATTTTTTGTATTTTTGCTATGAAATGCCTCCTAAGCCACGCCAACTGCATCAAGGATCTGACAGTTCTCTAAGAATCCAAATTGTTCTCTAGAAATAAATATTGATAAGACTGGCTTAATTCTCCACACAATAATCTTTGGAATCACATTATAAATCAGGTTACAAAATGATATAGACCTGAATTTATTGAAGGATTACGATCTAGGGAATTTTGGTATATTAGAGAAATGTATGTCGAGTTCAGAGCATCATAAAATTTCCCATAAGTTCTTGATTCTTCCATCACCTCCAAGATGTCAGGTCAAGTCATTTAAGTTATTAATTCTTATACTATACCTTGTAATGCAGGGGAGGGGCTACTGTCATATTTAGGAGGAACTGGGGATAATTAGGAAAGTAGTATACTTGCATTATGGGGCTCAGGGGGCTAGGAATCCATTAACAATACCTTGACCCCTTCCTTTTGTGACATTGTAAAAAAGGTCATGATTATGACCTATGTGGGTATCTTGCCAATGAAAGATTTGGGTATTATGGTAGATGATTCCTTTAGTGGAAACCTACCTTTCTTTAAGGAATTGGATTTGGATGATAACCAGAAGAGGAAGGGCACTGTCAAAGGTGGAATTTCCTTGAAATTGTCCCCACTCAAGACTAGAAGCACCAAAAAAAGATCCAACCCCACTCAATAGTCTGTAAAGTCTCCAACTCTACAAAAGATTACCTCTCCTACTTGTCTCAAAGCTATTAGAGATAACAAAGCCCTTGCAAGGGCTAAGAAATTATGATCTTATCTCTGAATTCAAGAAGAGTGGGGGGCACTTCAAAAAACTAACCCTCAATAGACTCATTTGTACTCATTATCCTTATATTATTTTCATACAAGAGACCATGGTATCGGGTGAAAATGCACAATCTATTTTTGCATGGTTTGTACCTATTTGGGAACTTTATACAGTAGATGCTTCTAGGTTATATGGGGTACTTTTATCTGCATGGAATCCTAGGAGAGGAATATTTACCTCATATCACACATATGTTGGCATTCTTTTATCAAGGAATTTTATTGGTTTTGACTCGAAACTAAACCTTATTAACTACTACGACCCTTGTATGGATAGGGGAAGATTTTGGGGGAAGGTTAAGGATGATGGTATTTTCATCTTCCATCATTGATTGTCTATGGGGACCTAAATCTCACCTTTGGTTTTGTGGAGGTATGTGGTGACCAAGCCCATGTTAATCCCTTGGGAGACTATGTCAAGGATTTTTTCATGCTGTAGGTTTGATTAAATTGGTCAATTGTTTGATGGATTAGTCCATAACACAGATGCAAGTGGACCTCCCTAGTCTGTACTACATAGATCTAGAACAAAGAACCATAAATGTATATCCTTTATCTAGATCAATCGAATAACGACAAAGAGTTAGGATAAGGAAGGCTTACCTTTTATTTTGATATTTGCCCCTGCCTTTTCCACATGAATACAATCCAACTTTGTATGTACTGGTACCTGTGATAAGCTAAATACAAACAAGATACAAGTTGGTAGAACTACTTATAATGAGATTTATCTAATCAAATAGCCAATGATACTTGACATAACAGGATTAACACAATTAGATTATTGGAAAGAAACATATCATTTGCATTAAGAGCAGTGAAGGAGATGACACAACCATTGAGGTCTTGGCGTTGCATCCTCTTCCCAATGATATTTGTCCACCAACAAGTCACACTTACAAAGATATAAAGAACATCACTCTAATGAAAGTCTGAACCAAATCCTCCAGCATTTACCTACTCTATCCTTTTCTCCCCATAACCCATAGCCCATAGCTTGAATTTATAGGACAATATGGGTAAGAGGAGTTGAGAAGATTATGAATGATGGATGAGATATGATCCCAACAAAGGTGGAAGTCGAGCCAGATCTAGGGTTATAGGGATGGTGGAATATCCAAATGAGATCTTGATCTAGAAACTTCTTGAAACCCTTTTTTTCTTCCTGTACAAAGCTTGATGCATTTTGTATATATTCCATCCTATGTCTAGATAGGTTGATGCACCTTGCAATTGAGGCAAAATTCGTGGAGGACGCCTCTTGCAAAGAGGGAAAATGTAGTTATGGTGGTCAACGCATCTTGCTAAGCAAGCAAAATGTGTCGATGCCACAAGGTAAAGTGACTCTAGAGCAGAGGAAACAAGGATTCACCCATTTGTTGGTTGACTTCAGGGACAGAGGAAATGAGGTATCATAGGATTGGTCAAGGTGACGAGAATTCCATGTAACAGAATTCCCCCCAAAAGTACGAAGCTAGAGGAAAAATATAGGTGACGTACTTTGTAGTGACTTGCCAGTAAAATGAAAACATCACTTGGAGAAATGACAACCATAACCAATAACTTTTAAAATATTTGATGACTCTGAACCAGACCAGCAACCAAATTGATGCATGGTTGTCAACCAAAACATTGAATATCCATGCCAATATTGAAAAATAGATATGACCACTGAAAACAAAGAGTGGATCCATCGTCATGCAAATTGTAGCCATCGACCAATACAGTGTGGATTTACGAAACTAATAAAACATGACCACATACTAATACAGTGTGGATCCATGTGATAGACATAACATAGCCACCAACCAATACAATGTGGGTTTACGTAATCAATCAATACCGCAACATGGGTACAATATGTAGATAATCCCCAATGTCTTCCAACCATACTTGCTACAAATACGATCCTAACCATGTGAATAAAAGGTTTTGGAGTCAAACATGGTAGGAACCACTTGATTACCGGTCAATGATGTAAACCATTAACAAGTGCAATGGAAATTACCAATGATGAAAATGACTCCCAAGATATCATGGTACATCCTAAGGAATGTGAAGGGATGAGTTGAAGTCAAGCATTCTCATAATCATTCAATCATATGTTAATGTGGTAAACCTACTATTGAAGGCGATAAGACCTATCATTGATGCATATAGACTTCAAGGTACTTGGTAGTCTCTAAGTCTAAAACCCTGGAAAATGTGTTGATGTCAAAAGGGGTAGAATCGTCAAAGGAGGGCCATGATGTATCTCGCATCATTGAGTCAAGACCAATATACAAATATGATTTTGGATAGTAGATCAACTAAATAAGAACTAACACAAGTTGCATAGGAAAGTTGAAATAATGATTCAGGGATTAATATGTCAAAGAGGTGTAAAGTTTTGACTCAAAACAATACTACCCTTGAACATTTGGTGGCATGACAGAAGATTTGGCAGCATTGATTATTAGAGATCGGAGACAAGGCACAATGTGACATGATCGAAGCATTCTCTTGATGACTTAAAGGAGCGATGGGACTCATGGACTTGATACGATTAAAAAACAAGTTGATTTCCAAACCGTTCGGATGAAAGACAAACAAGTTCCATGTCCAAGGGGAGAAACAAGTTGCCATTAACACAAATTTAGATATGTTCCCTTCCCTTTTTCCCCCATCATGTTTGACGAGTACCTCTTTCTTTATTAATGAGCTTGAGGAGGGTAACATATGCTCTATATAGATCGTCGTTTAGACGAGTCCGATCCCACATATTTTGTGAAATTAAGAAAGGAGGGGTTCGTTCCCAAAAAGGGATATTTCAATGTGTAATTTTACAAGTCCAAATAAAGAAAACTCGACGATTTTTCATGTTTAGGGAATCTAAAAAGATCTAAAGAAGACTCGAAAAATGGTCTTTTTCGTAAGTTTAGTCTCGAAGGCCCGAAATAAGTATAAAACAATACCTAGGAGAACTTTCCTATTTAATGGTGGACTGAGGTATTCCTTTTTCGTAATTAGTTTGGCAGGCCCAAAAAAAGGTTAAACTATCACCACAAAAACTTTCCTTCAGAAACAAGCTCACACCTAAAGGTTTATTGAGTGTGAAGGAGAACAAGATCACTCGTGTTGTTCCGTTGATTTACAAGTATGGGGCAATGAACAATAAACTTGATGCAATTTACTAATATTTTGACGAGCACAAAATCAACATAAAGAGCACTTGGAATACTTTTCATGTTTAGGTATAGAGCACGAAAAAGAGAAAAGTCAGCTCAAACCACTTTTCATATTTTATCTATAGCACAAAAAGTGAAAAACTAATCTCCAATGTTTTATAGGAAAAAGTTGTCATCGAAATCTGAGAGAAAGACCCAGTCGAAATTCCCCAACGATATTTGACCTATAATCTCAAATATTAATGTTAATGGCTATAACACTAGATAAAAAGATATATATTTTTTTATCAAAAAAGGGTAAAAGTACTAAAATAGGGTCAAATAAAAAAGTAGTGTTTTCAACTCAATAAAAAGAGGTGAGGGTAACTTTATTTTACCATTGTGTATTTTTACCAAGAAATTGGAAGAGCCATTTGGAGAAAATTGCTTGTGTTGAAGGTTGTGGGTGCTTCAAGAAATAGGTCTCCATTTCATCATCTGTAGGTAATCACCTTCAGTTCTTACCTCATTCCTTTACTGTATTTTTTTGCCTTTGATTGTTATTTCATGGGGGGTTTTAAGAAACAATTTCTAGAGAAAAATTATGTTCTGTGGTCGACGCGGCCTCCATTGTTGGGAATAGCATGGAGGGTTCTCCACGCGTATCCCGAAAGAGAGGGATGCATCGACTATGTGCTGTGGGTAAAACCCCAAGCACGTAAACGAATGAACAATATTTAAAAGATGAAAAGCCCCAATAAATCCCAATTTTTTTCCAAAGGAGAAGCATTCTAAAGCTCTACCTTGTCATTTTGTAGGTTTTGATCGATAAAGATGCCAGAATGGAGAGAAAGGGATCATTAAATGGAATATCTCAAAGGTTTAAATGATGCCAACACCATGTTGGCCCTTCGAGAATGCGGATTGGAAAAGTTATTTCTCATTCCAAGGATGAGGGCACAAGTTCCTTTATTGGAACACTTGGTGAGGATGTGGGATCCAGATGAACAATATTTCCAAGTGGGGACTCACATTCTCACATTAGAAATAGAGGATTTAACAAACCTTACTAAATAAAACCTTCTAATTTAAGGGGTGCAGCCACTCGTACAACCAAAGGAAGGGAAAGGGGTTTTACTAATGAAATATCCTTTTCAGAGGGCTGACGGAATCCTATCATCAGGACAAGAAAGTGGATTTTCTTATTAATAAATTATACCCTTTCTGATCATTTACCTAGGATTCCCTGGTGGTTATTAGATGACAGGATGTTGATAGAAGACCCAGAGGTTGATCCCAGGTTTCCATCACGCCATGCCCCAATTTCTTCGCCAATATTCGATTTGGGTTTCAATCAATTAATGCCAGGTTTCTTTGTCGGTACTCCCATGCTTGTACTCCATGCAAGGAGTTGGTCAATTTTTGATACCAGGTGGTGATCAATGCCTGGTAGTCCATGTTGGTACTCCATGCCAAGAGTAATTTATTCTTGTAGTTTTGTGAACCGATGGAGGTTATTTTCAAAAGAGGTTACACTATGATGTGAGTGAGATGAGGTTCCACGACGGTAAGGGTTACACTATGAGTCAAGTGAGGCAGGTTACACAGGCTCTCGAGGAGAGGAGCTTGTCCCATAATCTTTGGGTAGAGTGGAGATGAAGGAAATGTCAACTCATTGATTGATACTTACTGTGATCCAGGGACCAGAATAACCAATGGAAAAATACCAATCAAGAGGGTCTGTGATGTGACATTGAGGACCGTTTTGTTTTCCATAGTGTGGGCGACGAGCACTAAGTCCCATCATCAAGCTACTAGATCATATATGCTATGCGCTATAGAGTACATGGAGCCTACAATATTCAATCGTATTATCGGAAATTTCAACTCAAAATGGGCCTTTTAACTCTAATGCAAATTCCATGTCATCATGTGTTAGCCAATGAAATTGCTTTAAATTTGAAATGTCGTATAGGTCTTAAACAAATTTTTAATATAAATTTGGGGATAGGTATCATAAAAAAAACTACTTTTTTGCTTGTATTTTTTACATATCTCCCTGTGTTTTTACTCAAATTTCGATCGGGAGAGCTCGTTGGCATCCAACGAGTACCCACTTGGCATACTTTTGACGGACCCTGCTACCCAAAAAACAAGAAATACCTAAAAAAATGTGATGATGACATACATTTAACGAGTACCCACTCGACATACTTTTGACGGACCCCACTACCCCAAAAACAAGAAATACCTGAAAAACATCATCATCATGTTTTTCCAGGTATTTCTTGTTTTTGGGGTAAAAGGGTCCGTCAAAAGTATGCCGAGTGGGTACTTGTTGGATGTGGAATTAAATTCTGCATCCAATGAGCTCTCCCGATTGAAATTTGAGTAAAAACACAGAGATATATGTCGAAAATACAAACAAAAATGTAGTTTTTTTTCTTTTCTTCCTCCAAAATTAATAAATATTATTTTATTATTTTAACTATTATTTTATTAATTTTTATGAGGAGGTCCTTTTTTATTTGAAATTTCCTCTAATATGGTGTGTGAAATCTTGTTGAGCATTATGAAGAGTCAGTTGATTGGATGTCGACGGGGAAACATAAAGCAGTTCCACTACGGGTCCATATTAGTTTCTTTCTTTACGGAGAGGGTTCCTCTTATTCGACCAAAATATATAGAGGTATCCATCCTAGATCCACGAGAGTCACGCATGAAGAGGTGGATGGAGTTATTCGGTTGACATGGTGGTCCCATACATAGTTATGGGCTAGCCTTCTTCAGATGGTTAGTCCAATAATTACTCATGGTTGAGGATTATGCTTATGTTGATACCGATTTAGAGGTGACCTCGACATACCTCTCCCAGAGGGATCAAGCTGGGGTGACATAGGTAAGAAAGAAGTCTCACACTTCCAAAGCTTTTATGATTTTGACAATATTTCATTTTTTGGGTGTACTAAGATCACTCATATTAATGCAGATGTGGGACCAATGAGGCCAGTTGGGGATTCCCCTACTTAGGAATGAGGGGAGGTAACGGAGGTGTATGATACATATAATGCAAGTGCATACCTGGAAGAAATAGAGTGGAACTTGGAGATGATTACTACTAGGATGCTAGAGATATCACTAGATGAGTTACCCTGAGAGTACCAGCGTCATATAGTAGGGTTTCCTAGGAGTATTACGCGTTTACTTTACTAAGTAGCCCGAGCAGTGATATGTTATCATGACCATTATGACTAGCCTTGTAGTTCCATTATATATGTAGTTTTTTCTGAAAGAAGACGAGCTTCAAAGCTTTTGAATGAGTGCTAACTGAAAGCTATGAGCTTCATAATTTTGTCTTAACACATTTTTGTAAAACTTTTATCATGCTCAATATAAACGAATCTATTGGTTTTATATACAATGTGTTTATGGTGAAGGTGGGTCTCACATGGTCAGTTATTTATGCATTAATAATCTTACTATTATGCTATGTTCTACTTTCAAAGATGCGTGATGTGCCAGTTTAAAATAAAATTAGCTAGTGAATCAACAATTGTATTCATGTACCTCAGGATGTGTTCATATCGAATGAAACAAATGAACTCTCTAAGAGGTGTACTCATATGGAAGATGGACTAATGTAATATCACGGATGGTGTATATCCAATTTAGATGAGAGACCACAAGCTAAGAATCTAAATAAACAATGAGGTGGTCCACACCTTGGTAAAAAGCATCAACGAGTAACCCAATTACTGCTTGATATTTAGGGATGTTAGTAGTCATGGAGACTAAGCATACTCCTCTTGATCTCACTAATTCATCGGTATGGAATAAAATATCCATGCCGCTGAAGCGAGGTTTTGGGTGTGTTGACTAACACCGTCTGTGAATCTGTAATAGGTTGTCATATGCACATCCAAGCAGGATATAGTATAAGCAGTTATAACTGAAAAATACCCTTGCACTCAAAAAGAAAAACTCATGCCATAATGCACACATTATACAAGTGTGCACATGGACTCAATCATATCCCATCATAGCCAACTAAATCATAAGCCCCTTTTCTCTAAGACACGTTTTACGATATAGGTCCCATGCCACATGGACTCAAGTTTACCTGCCCCTAGCTTGTCATGCATTTGGTCATATGCAAGGACCAGGTCACTTGCGTTGAAAGTACGAGGTTTCATAGATTTATCATATTGGTTGATGTGTTTTTTATATGATTCGTTGAAAAGGTTGGCATCGCGACAGATTTCATCAAGTTTTGCTAAGTAAAAAAATATTTCTTCCTCAACTGTGGTGTGTGGAAATAATTCAACTGATAGTTTCAAGGATGGGATTTCACACTCTATAGGTAGAACTACCTCTAGACCATACACTAATTGGAAAGGCATGAATCCATTAGCGGTTTTTAGCAAGGTTTGATATGCCCAATGAGTTAAAAAAGAAATAAGTGCCAATTTGACTTATGGGTCCCCACCATGTGTTGTATCATATTTTTCAAAAATTTATTAATGGATTCTACTTGTCCATTCACTTGGGGGTAGTAAGGATTTGAGTTCTTGTGATGAAAACCTAACTTAAAACTTAATCGAGTTACCATTTTATTTTGGAAGTGTGAGCTTTGGTCTATGACTATGGATTACATGACATTGAACCTGGCAATGATGTGGTTGAACATGAAGAGTACAACAGTGTTGCCATCTTCTTTATACATAGGCATAACCTCAACCCATTTTGTAAAGTAGTCCACAAATACGATGATATATCCAAGCCCCACAATCGAGGTAGGCTTACAGTGCATGAAATCAATGCCCCATTTGGAAAAAGGGATCGATGACAATAACAAGATGAAGCAGGGTGGGACGAGTCCACTTTTTGGAATGAAAAAGATGACATGGAGGGAACTTCTTGACGACCTCGATACAATATTTAAAAAATGATGGCTAGAAGTATCTAGCTCGTAGTATTTTCTGGGTAGTAGCCAGCCCAAAAATATGACCACCACACGTCTTGGAGTGGCAGTCATTCAAGGTACGCTCGACCTTTTCATGGGTCAAACATATTTGTAAAATCGAGTCAATATGCTGGTGATATAAAGTATCATTTACTATGATATAAAACTTCACATGATGGAAAATGCGATGGCAGTCATCATGAGATAAATCTAGCCAAAAGCACTAGGTTTGGAGATACAATGAGATATCCCCATACCACGGGTCAGACGTGCTTATCAAGAACAATGACTCATCAAGAAAAGAATCCACAGGTTCATGTTCTTGGGAAACATGGAGAAGTTCACACATAAGTTTCATAAACACCAATGATTTTTTTGGAATTGGACTTGGAGAACTCCAGGTCAAATTCCTATAGGATAACTATCCAACGAGAATAATTTCCCCCAATGTTTGATGAGTCAAAATATAATGCATTTGGTTAGAGTATGCTAAAATAGTCATGGTTCGAAGCAGAATATAGTGTCAAAATATCTGGACAATGATAACGACTGCTAGAGATAACTTCTCAACACATGAATAGCATATTGTAGAGTCGTCGATATTCTTATTGGCATAATAGATCACATGCTCTTGGTCATTCCTATCTTCTTGTACTAAAACCACATAGATGGTAGAGACAAAAGCTACAAGATAAAGGAGGTAATCCCTAGTATAATCAGGAGGTTGCAACATGAGTGTGTGTGTGATGGCATGTTTGAGGTTGTCAAATGCTTGTTGAGCATAGTCATCCCAAACAAAGGGTGTTCATTTTCTAAACAATTGCATGAAAACATGGGTTTTCTCTGTAATGTACCAAATTTTGCATTGGGTCATAATGGCCAAATCACATTTTCCATGTTCATGAAAGTTGTCAAAGGGATGCTAAAAGTCAAATAATTGCCAAGGAGGAAAATCACTAGTTTCTTAGGTTGGAGGTGGAAGATTTGATATTTGGAATAAGGGGGATAATAAATGATATTTAGACATTAGAAGGGGATAAATATTTAAAAATGTATCTTATTAAATAAATACAAGAGAAAATGGAAGTGGCAATGGAGCATGAAGATACATGGAGACTATGGGGTCCATAGTAGCTAGAATTCCTATGTTAAATGGTATCTTTCTCTTGGAAATTCGAATATATGGGAATCCTAATGTTTTGGATGGATTATAAGGTTAATATACTTGTCCATATACTTCATAGGTTGAATTTGGGATGAATTATAACTTACATGGGAGAGGAAGAGCCAAATGGGAGTTTCATGGACACTTGGATAGATTCCCCTTACATTTATGAAATCTATGACACCAATGATGGAGATTCTATGACAGTTATGACACAATTCAGATCTAAAGGCTGACATACTGACATAATGACATGTCAGGACTGAATAGAGCATCCTAGAGGTCTAATTTCGGAATTGGGGAAGGCCAAGAGGCTCCCACTCAAATTTGGGAGAAGAGGGAAGGTGAAGAGAGAGGCCACATGGCATAGCATGAGCAGCCACACCAATTCGACTTGGATTTGGTTTATGGATGGATTTGGAATCTTAGAAGACTAATAATGTTTATAAAATACAGGGATTATCCATGAGAAGAATCTTTTTGCTCATTTGTGAATTGTGAGAGCTAGTGGATGACTAGTTTTCTTGGTTAAGCCAATTTCGAGGGTGAAAGATTCACATCCTAGTTGGTGTTTGGAAAGGACACTTAGGTATTTCATGGAGATTTAATGGATTATTATTTGCAGGTGTAAGCTACAGGAAATCATGTGGATTCTTCTATTGCAGCACTCTCTCTCAACTATTTCCAGTTTTCACACCATATTCATGCCAATGGAGGGATTGTGCTTTGGGTGAGCTATTGATATCTTTTGGAAAGATTATAATGCCCATTATCTTATGTTTTGATGTATATGCTCTATATTTCACATTCAGAATACTCTCAGGTATAAATACCCAAAATAATTCATGTAAAAATGTTGAACAATGAAGAAATAGTGTCATTTCCCCACTATCTTGTTGTGAACCATTGTAATGCTGATGATTTCGAATTGGGAGAGAATTTAATTGTCCATTTATGATTGTAAGTAGTTAAATATTATTTTTTATTCATTCTCAAAAAGTTTCAAGTCGAAATTCCCAATATTTGGATGTCAAAATGACTTTTGATGAGCAAACAATGACCATTTCCACTCTATTTTGATATATGCCATGGTAATGCTTATTATTTCGAATGGAGGAATGTATATCTGATAAATGTATGATGTATGGACTATAATTAATGTGTATTTCAAGTCTCATGTTCATTACTTAAGAATTGGAAGCCATTTTACTCATTTTTTTTGCATTGGGAGTGCATTTTCCCCAAGGGTCGAAATTGTGACTTGGGAGTTGTTTTGGAAATAGTCATAAAAGCTTGTATAAACTGAAACATGATGCATATGAGACTTTTAAAATGTCCCTTATGCATTCCTAGACTCTTTTCATAAATTCAAGTGACTTTGGGATCATTTTTGAAGCCATTTCCGGCAATAACCCAGGGGGAATTGGAGCCCCAATTTGCTAGTAAAGACTCCTACTTTGAACAGAACATTAAACAAGTTTTCAGAAGTAATTGGGAGGCCAAAAAAAATACATGATAATTATATTTAAGTTATCTTATCATTCATGTACCTTCAGAGAAAATTTGGAAGCATTTGGGTCAATTTGGAGGTCTAGACATCAAAACTAGTCAAGAGCCAAAATTGTGCAAAGTTGGGATGAGCATTTAAATAAAATTCCAAAAGGGGAAATTACAGTGGTATCAGAGCATGATCTTGGCACCTGATGTGGTCTGATATTTATTAGGACAATAATTCAAGGACTACCATTATATATTGAAACCCAAAAGTGCTTTTGTTGAAGAGGAAAAAAAAAAGTAGGAGAAGAAGGCAATTTTTTTGGAAACTATGACTAGGCATGAAAAGAGAACCTCATATGATGGTGAGGAGATAATAAAAAGCATGGAACCTATATTTGAATACATGACCAAGAATATTATGAAAGGATTTGAATTTTTGGCTATCTAAAGTTGGGAAAAATATATTGATTTTAAGAAAACCAAGGGGAAAAATGCATCAGCTTGCTTGAAGGAGGAAAAGAAGGAGACCCATGAACCACCTAGTTCTGAAATAGGTGGAGTAGAAGAATTAGTACATGAAGATGATCAAAATTCACTCCCAAGTGACTTTGAAAAATATGAGGAGACATCACATGAGTATGAAGAAGTTTTTATTGAAAATACTGAAGATAATTTTGAGACACATGCTACCTTGGAAATGAAACCAAGAGCATCTACTAATGGATGCTTGAACTATGAAGGAGTACCTACTAATGGGTGCTCACAAATATATGTTGGTGACATAGAGATCCGAATTCAAAATGTTGCTGCAAGCCAAAATTCCATTAAACATGAAAATGAAGACCTTGTAGCAGTTGGAGAAGAAACAAGATCAACTTCTCCATAACCACTTGAGCTTCATGAAGTTGGTCCAAGCAAGAAGGAAGAAGATGAGGAGGTTCATTTGCAAGAGCCTAATTTTCTTGAAGGGTCCTTAAATATGAATGAAAAGAAGATCCAAGAGGCCCTTAGAATACTCCATGACACTCAAGCATTGGTATCAAATTCTTGTTGGAGAGCTATTTCCTTGGAGGAGCCATCATTCCTTGAAGACATGGAGAAGATTCAAAGAGAAATGTGCAACATCAAAGGTAATTTCATGTCTTTTATTTTTGATAGAAAAAATGTCATTGAGATTATTGAATGGTTACATGAATCCTACTTGAAGAATAATGAAGTTATTGATAAGCTCACAATTCAAAATGAGCAACTTCTTGAAAAGTTGCAAGACACTTGTTTTTCCTCCGATGTTTCATATTTTCATAAGGTAGATTGCTTGAAGGATTCTAATGACATGATGGATCATGAGAAACATGAAAATTTTTAGGTTCTTTATGTGCTTTAGGATTATATTGATGAGATCCAATCACTAGTAATGGTGGAAGAGGAACTTGAGTTGCCTCTTGAAAATGGTTACACAATTTTTGAAGAAGTGCATAATTCCACCACCTTGGAACGAACCCATGAGGAAATTTTTGCATTTTCTAGGGAGGTGAATAATCCTACCCCTATGGATACTTCACATTATGACAAATTTTCACTTACTGATCATTTGGGTGAATTGGTTCTTTCTCCTACATCCTACACTTCTAAATTTTGCAGCAATCATCCTAATGAAGTATGGGTGAAAGGTTTATTTTTGATGGTGCCACATGAAGAGCATGGAAATTCTATTTCTCCTTTTGATGATGGAATTATTAGAGAACCATATTATTTACATTTGTAGCAGCATCCTTGTTTACATTATGATTATACACATCTACATGGGTGCACCTATGATGGTCATTTGAGTCACTTGAAGACTCATGGTTTTTCTTGCTCAACACTTGGTTCATTTGATGTTGGAGGAACTTCATCCAACACGTGGGTGAAGAGGGATATGATTGAGGAAAATTACTATTGGAAGCAACACCCTCTGTTATTTCATGATGATATACATATTCATGGGTGTATCGATGGGACTTATTTGAGACACTTGAAGTCTTCGTGTTTTATTTGATCCTTATTTGGTTCATATTTTGGTGGAGGTTCTTCATTCACTTCTTGGATGAAAGAAAAAATGGCTGATTATTATTTTGATGCATATTACATTATTTGGGAGCAGAATTATAGGACATGGGATCCTCACCTATGTCATTGGAGCAGATTTGATTGGTCACTTGAAGCATGTATGCACTTGGAAAATGGTAGTCTACTCACTGGGAGGTATAATCACTTTCATGATTTATTGGTGAGACACTTTCTTGATGTACATTATTATTATGTTGTTATATACTTTGATGATATATATTATGCACTCATGATGTTTGGAAGAATTCATAAAAGAAAATGGGATCCAAGAATTCTCTTTCCAAATGGTATGGGTTGGAGAGCACTCTTAATTGTTGGAGTGCAATGCAAGCAATGGGACCCTGGGATAGTTTTTAGTCCCATTGATTTCAAATTATTTGGGAAACAAGAAGTATGGGAGATGGATTCCCCATTTAATAAGGTGATGTTAATCAGAGTAGTGCAGCAGAAAGCATGGTGGTTCCTCTCTGAAATTTTCATGGAATATCAGAGACTCAAGGTGGGTAGCTCAGTGGCAACTGCAAAGAATCATACAGAAAGCAGGTTCTTCAACAACCATGTTTGAAATTGCTTGAGGACAAGAAATATTGGGAAGGGAGGATTTGTAATGTACCAAATTTTTCATTGGGTCACAATGGCCAAATCACATTTTCCATGTTCATGAAAGTTGTCAAAGGGATGCTAAAAGTCAAATAATTGCCAAGGAGGAAAATCACTAGTTTCCTAGGTTGGAGGTGGAAGCTTTGATATTTGGAATAAGGGGGATAATAAATGATATTTAGACATTAGAAGGGGATAACTATTTAATAATGTATCTTATTAAATAAATACAATAGAAAATGGAACTGGCAATGGAGCATGAAGACACATGGAGACTATGGGGTCCACAGTAGCTAGAATTCCTATCTTAAATGGTATCTATCTCTTGCAAATTTGAATATATGGGAAGATTAATGTTTTGGATGGATTATAAGGTTAATATACTTGTCCATATACTTCATAGGTCTAATTTGGGATGAATTGTAACTTACATGGGAGAGGAAGAACCAAATGGGAGTTTCATGGACACTTGGATAGATTCCCCTTACATTTATGACATCTATGACACCAATGATGGAGATTCTATGACAGTTATGACACAATTCAGATATGAAGGCTGAAATACTAACATAATTACATATAAATACTGAATATAACATCTTAGAGGTCGAATTTGGGAGTTGGAGAAGGCCAAGATGCTCCTACTCAAATTTGGGAGAAGAGGGAAGGTGAAGAGAGAGGCCACATGGCATAGCATGAGCAGCCACACCAATTCGACTTGGATTTGGTTTATGGATGTATTTGGAAACTTATAAGACTAATAATATTTATAAAATACAGGGATTAGCCATGAGAAGAATCTTTTTTCTCATTTGTGAAATTGTCATTTGTGAATTGTGAGAGCTAGTGGATGACTAGTTTTCTTGCTTAAGCCAATTTCGAGGGTAAAAGATTCCCATCCTAGTTGGTGTTTGGAAAGGAAACTCAGGTATTTCATGGAGATTTAATGGATTCTTATTTTCAGGTGTAAGCTATAGGAAATCATGTAGATTCTTCTATTGCAACACTCTCTCTCAACTATTTCCAGTTTTCACACCATATTCATGCCAATGGAGGGATTGCGCTTTGGGTGAGCTATTGATCTCTTTTGGGAAGATTATAATTCCCATTATATTATGTTTGATGTATATGATATATATTTCATGTTAATAATTCTCTCAGGTCGAAATACCCAAAAGAATTCATGTAAAAATGTTGAACAATGAAGAAATAGTGTCATTTCCCCACTATCTTGTTGTGAACCATTGTAATGCTGATGATTTCGAATTGGGAGAGCCTTTAATTGTCCATTTATTATTTTAATCAGCTAAATATTCTATTTTATTCATTCTCAAAAAGTTTCAAGTCAAAATTCCCAAGATTTGTATGTCAAAATGACTTTTGATGAGCAAACAATGACCATTTCCACTCTATTTTGATATATGCCATGGTAATGCTTATTATTTAGAATGGAGGAATGTATATATGATAAATGTATGATGTATGGAATGTAATTAATGTGTATTTCAAGTCTCATGTTCAGTAATTAATCATTGTAATCCATTTTACTCATTTTTATTGCATTGGGAGAAGATTTGGTGCATTTTCTCCAAGGATCGAAATTGTGACTTGGGAGTTGTTTTGGAAATAGTCATAAAATATTGTATAAAATGAACCATGATGCATATGAGACTTTGAAAATGTCCCTTACACATAACCATACTCTGTTCATAAATTCAAGTGACTTTGGGATCATTTGTGAAGCCATTTCCAGCAATTACCCAGGGGGAATTGGAGCCCCAATTTGCTAATAAAGACTCCTACTTTGAACAGAACATTAAACAAGTTTTCAGAAGTAATTTGGAGGTCACAAAACATACATGAGAATTATATTTAATTTATATTATCAGTCATGTACCTTCAGATAAAATTTGGAAGCATTTGGGTCAATTTGGAGGTCTAGACATCAAAACTAGTTAAGAGCCAAAATTGTGCAAAATTGGGAAATTGAGCATTTTAATAAAATTCCAAAAGGGGACATTACAGTGGTATTAGAGCATGATCTAGGAACCTGATGTGGTCTGATATTTATTAGGACAAGAATTCAGGGACTACCATTATATATTGAAACCCAAAAGTGCTTTTGTTGAAGAGGAAAAAAAAAGTAGGAGAAGAAGGCAATTTTTTTGGAAACTATGACTAGGCATGAAAAGAGAGCCTCATATGATGGTGAGGAGATAATAAAAAGCATGGAACCTATATTTGAAGACATGACCAAGAATATTATGAAAGGATTTGAATTTTTGGCTATCCAAAGTTGGTAAAAATATCTTGATTTTAAGAAAACCAAGGGGAAAAATGCATCAGCTTGCTTGAAGGAGCAAAAGGAGGAGACCCATGAACCACCTAGTTCTGAAATAGGTGGAGTAGAAGAATTAGTACATGAATATGATCGAAATTCACTCCCAAGTGACTCTGAAAAATATGAAGAGACATCACATGAGTATGAAGAATTTTTTATTGAAAATACTAAAGATAATTTTGAGACACATGCTACCTTGGAAATGAAACAAAGAGCATATACTGATGGATGCTTGAACTATGAAGGAGTACCTACTGATGGGTGCTCACAAATCTATGTTGGTGACATAGAGATCCAATTTCAAAATGTTACTGCAAGCCAAAATTCCATTAAACATGAAAATGAAGACCTTGTAGCAGTTGGAGAAGAAACAAGATCAACTTCCCCAACACCACTTGAGCTTCATGAAGTTGGTCCAAGCAAGAAGGAAGAAGATGAGGAGGTTCATTTGCAAGAGCCTCATTTTTTTGAAGGGTCCTTAAATATGAATGAAAAGAAGATCCAAGAGGCCCTTATAATACTCCATGACACTCAAGCATTGGTATCAAATTCTTGTTGGAGAGCTACTTCCTTGGAGGAGCCATCATTCCTTGAAGACATGGAGAAGATTCAAATTGCAATGTGCAACATCAAAAGTAATTTCATGTCTTTACTTTTTGATATAAAAAATGTCATTGAGCTTATTGAATGGTTACATTAATCCTTCTTGAAGAATAATGAAGTTATTGATAAGCTCACAATTCAAAATGAGCAACTTCTTGAAAAGTTGCAAGACACTTGTTTTTCCTCTGATGTTTTAGATTTTCATAAGGTAGATTTCTTGGAGGATTCTCATGACATGATGGATCATGAGAAACATGAAAAATTTCAGGTTCTTGACGTTATTGAGGATTATAGTGATGAGATCCAATCACTAGTAATGGTGGAAGAGGAACTTGAGTTGTCTCTTGAAAATGGTTACACAATTTTTGAAGAAGTGCATAATTCCACCACCTTGGAACCAACCCATGAGGAAATTTTTGCATTTTCTAGGGAGGTGAATAATCCTACCCCTATGGATACTTCACATTATGACAATTTTTCACTTGCTGATCATTTGGGTGAATTGGTTCTTTCTCCTACATCCTACACTTCTAAATTTTGAGCAGTCATCCTAATGAAGTATGGGTGAAAGGTTTCTTTTTGATGGTGCCACATGAAGAGCATGGAAACTATATTTCTCCTTTTGATGATGGAATTATTAGAGAACAATATTATTTAAATTTGCAGCAGCATCCTTGTTTACATTATGATTATACACATCTACATCGGTGCACCTATGATGTTCATTTGAGTCAGTTGAAGACTCATGGTTTTTCTTGCTCAACGCTTGGTTCATTTGATGTTGGAGGAACTTCATCCAACACTTGGGTGAAGAGGGATATGATTGAGGAAAATTATTATTGGCAACAACATCCTCTGTTATTTCATGATGATATAAATATTCATGGGTGTATTGATGGGACTTCTTTGAGACACTTGAAGTCTTCGTGTTTTATTCGCTCCTTATTTGGTTCATATTTTGGTGGAGGTTCTTCATTCACTTCTTGGATGAAAGAAAAAATGGTTGATTATTATTTTGATGCATATAACATTATTTGGGAGCAGAATTATAGGACATGGGATCGTCACCTATGTCATTGGAGCAGATTTGATTGGTCACTTGAAGCATGTATGCACTTGGAAAATGGTAGTCTACTCACTGGGAGGTATAATCACTTTCATGATTTCTTGGTGAGGCACTTCCTTGATGTACATTATTATTATGTTGTTATATACTTTGATGATATTTATTATGCACTCATGATGTTTGGAAGAATGCATACAAGAAAATGGGATCTAGGAATTCTCTTTCCAAATGGTATGGGTTGGAGAGCACTCTTAATTGTTGGAGTGAAATGCAAGTAATGGGACCCTGGGATAGTTTTTAGTCCCATTGATTTCAAATTATTTGGGAAACAAGAAGTATGGGAGATGGATTCCCCATTTAATAAGGTGATGTTAATCAGAGTAGTGCAGCAGAAAGCATGGTGGTTCCTCTCTGAAATCTTCATGGAATCTCAAAGAATCAAGGTGGGTAGCTCAATGGCAACTTCAAAGAATCATACAGAAAGCAGGTTCTTCAAAAATCATGTTTGAAATCGCTTGAGGACAAGCAATATTGGGAAGGGAGGATTTGTAATGTACCAAATTTTGCATTGGGCCACAATGGCCAAATCACATTTTCCATGTTCATGAAAGTTGTCAAAGGGATGCTAAAAGTCAAATAATTGCCAAGGAGGAAAATCACTAGTTTCATAGGTTGGAGGTGGAAGCTTTGATATTCGGAATAAGGGGGATAATAAATGATATTTAGACATTAGAAGGGGATAAATATTTAATAATGTATCTTATTAAATAAATACAAGATAAAATGGAAGTGGCAATGGAGCTTGAAGACACATGGAGACTATGGGGTCCACAATAGCTAGAATTCCTATGTTAAATGGTATCTTTCTCTTGCAAATTTGAATATATGGGAAGCCTAATTTTTTGGATGGATTATAAGGTTAATATAATTTTCCATATACTTCATAGGTTGAATTTGGGATGAATTTTAACTTACATGGGAGAGGAAGAGCCAAATGGGAGTTTCATGGACACTTGGATAGATTCCCCTTACATTTATGACATCTATGACACCAATGATGGAGATTCTATGACAGTTATGACACAAGTCAAATTTTAAGGCTGGAATATTGACATAATGACATGTCAGGACTGAATAGAGCATCTTAGAGTTCGAATTTGGGATTTGGAGAAGGCCAAGAGGCTCCTACTCAAATTTGGGAGAAGAGGGAAGGTGAAGAGAGAGGCCACATGGCATAGCATGAGCAACCACACCAATTCAACTTGGATTTGGTTTATGGATGGATTTGGAACCTTAGAATACTAATAATTTTTATAAAATATAGGGATCAGCCATAAGAAGAATCTTTTTTCTCATTTGTGAATTGTGAGAGCTAGTGGATGACTAGTTTTCTTGCTTAAGCCAATTTCGAGGGTGAAAGATTCCCATCCTAGTTGCTTAAGCCACTTAGGTATTTTATGGAGATTTAATAGAGTCTTATTTGCAGGTTTAAGCTATATGAAATCATGTAGATTATTCTATTGCAGCACTCACTCTCAACTATTTCCGGTTTTCACACCATATTCATGCCAATGGAGGGATTGCGCTTTGGTTGAACTATTGATCTCTCTTGGGAAGATTATAATTCCCATTATATTATGTTATAATGTATATGATCTATATTTCATATTTAGAATACTCTCAGGTCGAAATACCCAAAATAATTCATGTAAAAATGTTGAACAATGAAGAAATAGCGTCATTTCCCCACTATCTTGTTGTGAACCATTGTAATGCTGATGATTTCGAATTGGGAGAGAATTTGATTGTCCATTTATGATTGTAAGGAGTTAAATATTATATTTTATTCATTCTCATAAAGTTTCAAGTCGAAATTCCCAATAGTTGTATGTCAAAATGACTTTTTATGAGCAAACAATGACCATTTCCACTCTATTTTGATATATGCCATGGTAATGCTTATTATTTCGAATGGAGGAATGTATATATGATAAATGTATGATGGATGGACTGTAATTAATGTGTATTTAAATTCTCATGTTGAGTACTGAAGCATTGTAAGAAATTTTACTCATTTTTATTGCATTGGGAGAAGATTTGGTGCATTTTCCCCAAGGGTCGAAATTGTGACTTGGGAGTTGTTTTGGAAAGGGTCATAAAATATTGTATAAACTGAACCATGATACATATGAGACTTTGAAAATTTACCTTACATATACCTATACTCTTTTCATAAATTCAAGTGACTTTGGGATCATTTGTGAAGCCATTTCCGACAATTACCCAGGGGGAATTGGAGCCCCAATTTGCTAGTAAAGACTCCTACTTTGAACAGAACATTAAACAAGTTTTCAGAAATAATTGGGAGGTAAAAAAACATTCATTATCATGATATTTAAGTTATATTATCATTCATGTACCTTTAGAGAAAATTTGGAAGCATTTGGGTCAATTTGGAGGTCTAGACATCAAAACTAGTCAAGAGCCAAAATTGTGCAAAGTTGGGAAATTGAGCATTTTAATAAAATTCCAAAAGGGGACATTACATTCACCACATAATTACAAAAAAAACAATGTAGAAAGTTTTCCTTCCCTTGCAAACTCAGAATTTTTGTAATGTTGGTGGGGGCAGGTAGGGATAAAATGGACTCCACCTCAAGTGGATCAATGTGGATCTCATCTTTTGAAGCAATGAATCCAAGAAGTCGTCTGACTTCGACACAAAAAATTCACTTGTGAGTATTAAGTCAGGTATTATAGTGGAAAAATTGGAGGAAGATCGACGTTAAGTGGTCAATATGAAACTCACGACGATGTGAATGGGCTGGTATATCATTGAGGTAAGTGTCCACTATGTCTTTAATATCGTGAAAGGCATACGACATGGACCCCTGGAATGTAGCACTAGCATTATTTAAGGGAAAAGGTAGTTTGCGACAAGAAAATGTGCCCCAAGGGAAGATGAAATCAGTCTTGAGATTGTCTACTAGGTGAATCTTGATCTGATGTAGCGAGAGAAACCATCCCTGAATGAAAAGATGACAGTACCAACACAGTTATCAATGATTTGGTCAATAAAGGGAGTGGGGTAGTTGTCCTTATAACAAGCTTTGTTTAAATCCCTATAATCAATGCAAACTCTAATGGTTCCTTGTTTTTACATAATAGGAACGATGTTAGAGACCCAATCTTTCAAGGGGATAGGGTAAATAAAATCTACATTCAAGAGATTTTCAATTTCTTCTTTGATAGCCACAATATTTCGAAGGTGCATTGGTCGGAGTTTATGTCGGATAGGTTTTTCCCTAGGGTAATTCTTGATTTCGTGAACGACTATAGTGGGGTCAATACCTAGAATTTCTTCATGGATCCATGACAATACATCACAAAATTGTTTGAAAAAGGCCATATAAGTTTCAACTTCTTCAGGTGAGCAGGTTTGGCCAATAAAAATGTGTTCCACGACACCAGGTTTCACCGAAATGTCAATGGGGATTGTAGGCGTAATGTTCACCAAATTTTCTATGATCATCATACCTTGTGTGAGGATACGAGACGGAGGGTTTAATATATCATTTGGTAAAATAGTAGTCACAAGGTTGTTCTCCACCATATCCAAAGGAGGGAGGAAAGACAACCTGTGGTGGTGGTATTCCTAGGGAAGCTCATCCAAGCTCATGATTTCCATAATGGAATCATCGAAGGGGAAGGTCTGAAGAAGATAATATGATGATGGAGAAGAAGAGTTGAACCAGGATGGTAAAGGATAAGGATGAGAAGCCATCAAAGTATGGTCATCATACATAGGAGAATTGATCACCAATTGAATGGCATGGCACATAGCCTCATTTGGGATGAGGGGCATCTGATCTCCAATCAAGTCAAGTTTTGATAAGCTGGGAAAAATCCAATGATCAGGTGAGTTGGAGGGGTGTACAACCTAGGAATAGATCATGTTCATCGTTGCGGTAAGCGATGGGGGGTAGGGTGCCGAAAAGACTCCCGTTAGAGATGAATCTTTCAGGATTCCGACCCCTACACTCTCATAACTAAGTGTGGATTTCCCAAAAAGAGGGACAATATATGATGGGTGAGAGTTAGTATTTGGTGAATAGAAATCTAATTGATTAATCGTATTGATATTCCCTTGATGGGGAAACTGTAGAACATGGAAGACCAAAGATTCTATGGAGTTCATGGAATAAAACCATTTCTGTCCCAGCAAAATATTGTAATCTAAAGGTGCGTCAATTACTTCCACTTGAATAGAAACAATTTTTCCTCCTAAATCAACAACCAATGTTTGCAACAAGTCATGTGGTTGAAATCCATGTCTGTCAATTGCTTTGAGTGTAGTGGGAGATCAGTTTAGCTCAGGATACCCAATGGAACTCCAACATGATAGGGACATGACTGAGGTTGAAGCTCCTTCATCTAGAACAGTTTGATGGATGCTTTTCCCAGCAACATTAGTGTTAATTTAAAAGTCGAGTTGGTGGGAAAGTCTCGACTTGAGGTACTCTAGCTTAAACACAATGACATTAGACGTATATGGGTCAACCGCTTCGATAATCGATAATAGGTTCTTACGTTGTGTGGGACAATGTTGTAACACTTCAAAGGTTGACATCGCACCAGGGGCTTGGGCCCAATCTTCAACGATGTTTTAGTTTTGGGCAGCCCGAGCATTAGGGTTGAAAGTGGCCTTTCGAATTGTATTTTTGGGTGGGCGCAAAACCTTATCCAAAGAAGGTTTCTCAATAATGATAGGACCTTTAGGAGTGGTTATTTCGGGAATGGAGGATTTTTAAAAAGTGTCTACGTTTGTATGCTTATCTGGAGAGTACCCATATGTATTTTTTCTAGTAGCTAGACCACCTGTTTCACTACACATCATAAGCACATGCATGATTGTAGATGATTCTCCTTGTGTATTGGGTTGTTATTGGACAACAGGTTGTTGTTGCGATGGTGGGAAGGGGTTCGTTAGGATGGCGATTTGAGAGTTCCCTTTAAGGAATTTTTGAACTTCCTCACTACATGGGAACTCCCTCGTGAAGTGGTCATCCCCACACATTAGACATGGATACTTCTCCTTTCGATTTGGGTTAGCATCGATCATTTGTTGGTTGGGTTTAATATACTGCTAATTAGAAGAATTTTTGGATTTTCCTTTGGTATTCTTACTATAGTTGGTCTTTTGAGATGAGTTTGAATGAACTAAATTTACTTTAGCGGTTTGAGCAGGAAGAGATGACTTCGCGGATTTTTGACCAACCTGCTTCAAAGCTGGATTCAAGGTTGATGGGATCAAAGATCCAGTTGATTGGGATGTGGGTTGGGTTTGAATGGAACCAACCACACCATCAGAATGTGGTCCCGAGGTTGATCTAGTTGGGTTAATAGTAGGGCGAGGAGCGTTCAGAATTATGTCATATAACATGTGAGATTGAGCATAGATGAGCTCTAGATACTGGGCATGTGAAATGGCTTGTTCTTCTGTAACTGCTCCACCCATAGCTACATCGTTGGCAATGATGGGAAATAATGATTTAGTGAACCAATCGGCAATTAACTGGTCTGGAATGGGACCTCTTATCAGTTTATGCATCCTCCTCCACTCATGAACATGATTGAAAATATGGGTAGAGGTGGATTGTCGAAGAGAGGTTGACAGATCTGTCCTAGTTTCATAGTGGACAAATAATTGAAAATGTGTTAAAAAGGACATGGCTAAGGAACGAAAGTCCGTAAAATAATGTGATGGTAATTCAATGTACCATTTGGTGACAGATCTGGTGAAGGTCATCTAAAAGAGCCTCAAACAGATGGAATCATCCATGAGAGAGTTAGAGTAACACCAAAAGTGATAAGCTATCACATGGTTCTTTGGATCTTCACCAGATTTATCGTCAAATTTAGGTATGTCTAAAGGTAATTTAATAGGAATCAGTGGCCACAAAGGATCATGTTGTATGGGATCATTAGTCAAACATGATAGGTCTAGTAGATCAAGTGTAGCCAGAAATGGTAACTGTCGGTTTGGCTGTGGATACTGGTAGTATTGATATGGCATTTGTGTACCAGTAGGACCACAAACAAATTGATGGTAAGGTGCAGATGATGATCTCCCATATAGGGTTTATTATGTGGTGGCGAGCCTCCAGGCGATCCTCCTGGTTGTCCTCTGGGTGTTCCTCCCAATGATCCTCCTGGTGGTCCTCCTAGTGATCCTATCAGTGGGACTCTAGGTGGTCCTCTTGGTGGTTCTCCTAGTGGTCCTCCAGATGGTTTTTTGGGCGGTCTTCTAGGTGATCCTTTGGGTAGTCCACTAGGTGCGTGGACATTCATCGAGTTAGGTTGGCCCCATGAGGTATTCATATTTCTGGGGTAGGGAATTATGGGATAAACGTTTTCCAGGGAAAGAGGTTGGTAAACTTGATTTAGAATTGTATGTTGGTTCCTGTGATAAGTATAACCCCATGCAGGCTGACTGGACTTGGGTTGGACACATGATGGTTGGCATGTGACTAGAGGAGGGATAAACACGCCTCCAGCAGTGACATGGCCATTAACTATGGATTGTCCCATAATGACACTCTGCCTGATGGTGGGAGCTTTCCTTCCTATTGTCAAAGTAACATGGGCTGAGGATTCCCCCCCAGGCATTGGATTTGAAGGATAATTTGAACCCATCGAAAGGTTTTGCAAAGGTAGGGTTCGGACAGAGGGCTGACTCGGATCATAAGAAACCACACTTTGCACTGGTATTCCTGAAGCAATAACAACATAAGATCAAGTAGGAGTGTTGTATTCGAGATTGGCTACTTCTAAAGTAGAAGTTAGAGGATGGAAACTCCATCGTCTCGTATTCTCTCCTAGCATACGTAAGCAAGATATAGTAATGTGAACTGACTCAAAAAATTCATCGTTTGAGAGAAACATTGTAATCTGTGGAGGTAGGGGTGGGACATATGACAAAGTTGAAGTACCATATTCAGAAATAGTTTGGCCTAAGGAAGTGTCCCAAAATGGAGCAGATGGACCAAATTTATATGCTATGGGATCATCTAGAGGTTGGGAGTATACCCAATCCTGTGCCCTAGAATATCCTTTGAGTGGGAAATGAAAATTCAAGTCACACAAAGAAGTTTGTTAAACCACTATCGGAGTAGGGGTACATAGATTTTCAAGGGGATAATAATATCCTCCGGATTTAGTAACCGGTGTACCTTCTCTGTGTCAATCATATATAATAGGTGGGTCCATGGTTACCCCTTTTCTTCCTTCCTTGTCAGGGAAATATTCAAGTGGTAAAACTTGCTTCTTGCAAGATTTCCTCACAGGTTGCTTAGCCAGAATGTTTGCCCAAAGTTTGTCTCTAAAAATTTTATAATAAAAAATACACATAGAAAAAGTCCTACACTAGTTAAGGTCACAAGCAGACTTAGGTTATAGGGGGGTTAAGTAAGTCAGATCCTCACCAAAAGTGTCAAGTCATCACAACTCGCTATATACCATAGGGTCCAACAGTAAAATGTGATAAGGAGGATTGGGACCATACCCTTTCCTGAATACATGACTACCTGGATTGTACATGTGTAGTAGCTCCTTGAGTGTTGTTCTCGATGTATTGCTCCGATAAGACGGCCAATGGATTTACTCAGTTGGTTCTAGGTTCCTAGAGGGGTCTCCCAATATACTCAAGGTATGTGGGAGCTCAAATATGTGCTGGTGCTATCTAATGCACAACCATTCAAAAGGGGCCTTTCGATATACCATAGAGTACATGAATAACCTTTCTATATACCTCAAGCATACATGAAAATCCATTCGATATACCGATTTGTATGTGGAAGAACCACATAGTCCCCGGGATGCAGTGCAGGAAATAAATGATAGCTACTATGTTTTATAGATGTCAGAACATGTCTTCTAGCCTATCACTCAAGTTTCTAAAGATTTAATCTCAAGCTACCACTTGATTTTATCTTGAACGGTTAATGGAATTATGGAGTGTGGACTGACTAGAAAACTTATGCAAGATTCAAATGTAGTGCAAGTCTTCTTTTTTATGAGAACTAACTAATTAAGAAAAGAGAGATTTTTTTTCTACCTTTAAGACAATTCAATTGAAATACAACACTAAATCATTACTCTTCTTTTTCAATCCAAAAGACATACAATCACACTCTTTGAATCGAACCAAGCAATCAAAACAACACACAAGAAACTATCTTTTAATTTTTTCCTTTTTTTTTCAAATCAAAATATGAAACTAAGGCTTAAAAATGAAGAAAAATGAGCTTTCTTTTAACTTCCAAACGTTGTATTTTCAAGCAAAGAAATGAAGATTATGTGTACTTTACAAAATACAATCCCTTCACTTTGTTTTCACTCTCAAAATTTGAAACCAATAACTTAACATTTATACCAAAGTAATGGAATTTGAAAGAAGGTCACCCAACACCATCAGATTCACTCGATCTAAGACAAACTCATAAACACATTATTTTACCAACAACACACTTTTTGTGTAATAAAAATACTTAAAGCAGTACAAGGTAAAGCTATCAGATAGTCACAAGACAAGCTGCTAAGAGCAGGGATCAAAGTTACCGTAAAAACTCAAGCAACTACTTGACTACAAGGGCTTGCAAAAACCAAAGCAAGCTTTAAATCTTACTGAGTTTCAATCAAGAAAGGCATCAACATGTTCGGGGAGACTGAGACTGAGACTTGGAGAGATCTCTGAGAGACACATGAACCAAGCAGGGGTAGGGGATGGGTTGTGCTACAAAAAATTTACAGATCGACGTGACTTGTTATGTAACAATACACATTTGGGAAGTTCGACGTGCCTGAATAATTTACCCAGGTGCGTCCTTGACATGGGTTAGGTTGTGTGCAAAGCCCATATGTTACAACAAATGCTCTCTGGCCAAAGGCAAGGTGCGTTAAGTTATGTAATTTTTTTTTAAATACAAGAAAAACAAGCTCAAGCACTCAAAACCACTCAAATACAGAAAGGGACCAAGAAACTAAGAGTCAAACAGAATGAATTAAGAGCTAAGAACAACTCAATCAAAGTGAAAGAGATAAAAAATGATCCCTAGTTTGGTCACCAATTTTGTTTGATAGATTAGTCCCTAACATAGATGCAAGTGGACCTCCCTAGTTTGTGCTACATACATCTAGAACAAAGAACCACAAATGTATATCCTTTCACCTAGATCAATCAAATAACTACAACGAGGTAGGATAAGGAAGGATTACCTTTTATTTAATGTTTGTCCTTGCCTTTACCACATGAATACGATCCAACTTTGTATGCACTAGTACCTATGATCAATTAAATACAAACAAGATACAAGTTGGTATAACTAGTGATAATGAGGTTGATCTAATAAAATAGGAAAGGAGACTTGATATAACAAGATTACCATATAATATCATGGGAAAGAAACATATCATTTGTATTAAGAGCAATGAAGGAAATGACACAACCGTTAAGGTCTTGGCGTTGTATCCTCTTCCTAATGATCTCTTTCCACCAACAAGTCACACTTTCTAAGAGATAGAGAACATCACTCTAATGGAAGTTTGAACCAAATCCTCCAGCATATACCTACTCTATCCTTTTCTCCCCATAATCCATAACCCATAGCTTCAATTTATAGGACAATTTGGATAAG
Organism: Pseudotsuga menziesii; assembly: GCA_001517045.1. Classification (NCBI taxonomy): domain Eukaryota; kingdom Viridiplantae; phylum Streptophyta; class Pinopsida; order Pinales; family Pinaceae; genus Pseudotsuga; species Pseudotsuga menziesii. Next base: position 1,454,289 of record LPNX010057986.1, on the reverse strand, counting down.
AGGATTTAAGAAGATTACAGAGGATGGATGAGATATGATTCCAACAAAGGTGGAATTCGACCCATATCCAGGGTTGTAGGGATGGTGGATTATCCAAATGAGATCTCTATCTAGAAACGTATCAAAACCCCTTTTTTCTGCTCGTACAAAGGTCGATGCGTTTTGTAAATATAACAACCCACGTCTAGATAGATCAATGCGCCTTGCAATTGAGGCAAAACATGTGGAGGACGCCTATTACAAAGAGGGGAAAATGTGGCTATGGCGGTCGATGCATCTTGCTAAGCAAGCAAAATGCGTCGATTCCACAAGGTAAAGTAACTCTACAACAAAGGACACAAGGATTCACCCATTTGTTGGTTGACTTTAGGGATTGAGGAAATGAGGTATCATAGGATTGGTCAAGGTGACGAGAATTCCATGTAACATCAACATCCCATGCGATCGACCCGGAGGAATAAGCGTATAGGGTCACATGTAGTTGCCAAGAGATTGGACATATTTTTACTTTCAAAAACATTGGTAGAATCCATGTTTAGATACAAAACCTGGGTTGAAAAAATTCCCTTATCTAATCATTCTCTTATCCTATTAACACTTGATCCTACCAGAAAAAAGGTTCACTTTCCCTTCAAATTTAATCACTTATGGATTAAAGAACAAGAATTCAGAGAGATGGTTAAAAGAGAATGGCAACAGATGATACTTGTAAATTACCCATCAGCCATGAAAAAATTGGTTATGAAGTTGTGTTTATTAAAGGAGGTAGTGTCTATATGGGAGTAAGATCAAAAATAGATTTTGCATCAGGAGTTGATTGAATGTGAATGGGAGATGGAATACATACATGCAATCTATAAGAGTGGCTCCTATCCTACACATATAAGGAACAAATTGACAACGCTAGAATCATCATGCAATATATTGTCTTCAAATTGAGGAGGAACGGGGGCGACTTAAAAGTTGTGCTATATGGTTTTCTCGGGGGATCAAAATACAAAATTCTTCCACCATTTTTCAAATGATGGAAGGGATCATAATGTTATTTGGGATATAAAGGCGATTGATGGATCGGTGGTGATTGAACCACAACAGATTGAAATTGAAGTCGTAATACATTTTCATTATTTGTTCTCTAACCTTGGAACATCGACGATTGTAGATCAAATGAGCATTGTGCAGAAGTTCCCTAGATTTTTTTGGGCCACGAGGGGGCACTAGCAGACAATCCAATCACAATAATAGAAGTTGAATTGGTACTAAAAGGTTTTGCAAAATAAAAAATCACTGGTTCGAATGGTTGGACAGTGGAACTCTTTCTACAATATTGAGCTTGCGCAAACATAAATCACGTTATTTTCTTAATAATTAATGCTTCTCTGTCTCGGAATTTGGATTTTATTTTTCATTAATGTAGTTTAAAATCGTTTTATCTTTGCATTATAATGTGGTGAAAACACATTTTAACAATGGATAATTATTAGTAATCAAAATTTAACCCTTCTCCATTTTTTTTGAAGGGAACTAAATTTATTTTAGAAGGGGAATTCAAAATTGCCCTTATAACAAATTGAGATTTTTTGGAGTCATTTACCATTTATAAAGCAACAAATATAGTAAAATTTAAAAAAAGTTTTATTTTGAATAAATCATTAATGTCTCGATTCCCATCACTTAGGTTCTTTCATCATTATACATTTAGCGTTAGAAGAGGATAGATGTGAATTGTGATCAAGATCCAACTTTCAAAACCTACTACTTATCCTTGGCATATAAATACCAAAATCATATCTATGCATGTTGGATCTCATTTGTTTCATAATACAATGCATCCTTCCACCACATTAAATCCATCACACAATTCATGTCCACATAATAAAACCACCATATAGGTTTATCCACCATTTTAAATGTCACTTACTAAAAAAAATTCAAAGAAGCTTGGAAACCTTGGTTTTTTAATCCTCAATTGAATCCAGGTGTTATGTACATTATTGATTCTAGTTGACGTTGAGAATTGGTATTGCATTCACTATCCATATTTAATGATTTTGGTTCTCACCCTTACCACTATGTCATTCAATTTGTTATATGTTATTGCACTCTTGGCTCTGTAAAACACCAAAACAATTAGTCATGGGTGATGAGTGTAAATTGCAATGGCATTGGAAACTTATTAGTAAGATTAACTATGAATATGTGACTCAATTATAGTTTTGAAGAGCAAAGAATAGACATGAACCAAACCCAAGGAAATGAGGTCATCTTTATTTCTTCATGTTCACATCTTTTATATCCCTATAGGTCTCTAATATGTTGATTCATAATTAATTTTCCACGTTGATAATGGTATGTGTCTATTTGTTATTAGTCATAATGTGATTTTAGCATTAATATATAATATTTAATTATTATTTGAGCACATTTGATGTTGGCCTCTCAACAACTTAGTATGTAATTCATGCCATCCCCATTGTTGTAATAGATACTTAATGGTATTAAAACACATATTCAATACTTAAATATAAATCTCTCAACAACTTGTAAATCTTTTGCAAGTTTGGTGAAGTTCATTGTAAAGATAATGCATAGTTTTGCTTTGTTTTACATGTAAGTGCGTTTTAGACTTTGTTTGAGATAAAAATCTCTATTAGGCTTAGTAAAATGTTCTAACTTGTATGTTTTTGGTTAAATTTAGTATAAACCTACACAAATTGAAGCTTGTCAACATCACAAAACCTAAAATTTGGACTGCAATAGTGAGAATTATGACTATATTCATACAATTCTCTATATCATCAAATCCTTACTTCTTTGTTCTCTAGCTTGATCATTCTCTTTTTCTTGATTCTAGGTATCTTTATCTAACACACACTTTCATTTTTTTAATAAAAACATTGATATTAGAGTGAAAATACTTCATGTGTCAAATATTTTAAAAATACCTCTAATCTCTCTTTACTCGTGCCTCATACCCAAGATCTATAAGACATTATTTGTAGAATTAATTCTTGTAGAATTTTTTTTATTATCCTTGAGTATTCTTAAGTAAGCTACGGAGAGTGTAACATAATTGTTGTTATCATCAAATCTATGCATTAGGGATTACACTATAACATCCACTCTAGCATGCAGTTTTGCATGGTTTGAGAGAGAAAGTGAACAATCAATATCCGTAATAAGAATAACATACTTAACGATCTTGATGACTTTTTCCCTTTAACTATACACTTCTATGGATCTTAAGAAGCTACCTCTTATCATAAATAATAAGCAATGTATGCAATCATGCTAGTTTTCAATGTTCCTTGAGGACCATAAGGCAAGTTGGATGAAGCTCTCTTCACAAATTTTCTTATGATTTAATATAACATTGTCATATCTCAACAAAGGTTTGAAGGTTTACTACAATTTTTTATTTTTTGATTGAATCTACAATGGAGATTACAAATGTGCTTGGGATTCTAAAGGATGTTGGTTCCCATGGTTAAACATAATTGTGATATGCTTAGGATAAGAATCCAAGTTGTTCTCCCAACTATTCAAGTATCATATGGATACATGAAACAAATCCTCTTATATATGGGTGTACATGATATGTTTGATTCTCACATTGTATATGAAGCTTTATATTATCATTTTTAACACTTTGAAATTTCTATGAAGAAGACAATTGTAACTCAATATCTGTGAAATTTATTTATTTTTAATGTATAGATAGCCCATCAAAGATTTAATTTGAAATTAAAAGTATACTTATCATTAGTTTATTTGAAATTATAATTTATTTATTTCCCTATTGCTTATTTCTTAATGTTATATGAAATTGAAATATTGTTTAACGAAATGTGTACCTAGTTTACTCTTGTCAATTGAAGTACCACTACTTTTGCAACTTTCTATCATGGAAGGGTTAGATGAATATATTTCCCTTCAAATTTGATCATTGATAGAGATTTAACTTTACACCTCTTTTAAGTAAGATTATTATTATTACAAAGAATAAATAGCATTAGGTAGTAATGAGTCCATTATTTGGCATTTAAGGTAGTAATTAGGAATTGAGAGGTAATAATTAACAGTGTGAGGCATGTCTAACTCTATCCACATGCACACATAAGTGAAGCAAATCATTTTGTCAGGTTCTCCTAAAGGAATTTCATTTATATATTTACTTAGGTACTTGAGGTAGTTACAAGGGTATTCATAGATAGAGTTGAATTTTTACATTTAAAATTATGGGTCATTTTGGAAAGGAGACTATCAACATTGATGTGGAGAAAATTACCCAACTTATTTCTTTTCCACCTAAGAGCCTACATCAACATCCACACCCGTATCTAATATAGATCACTTAGTATTTGATATGGAGCAAGCTTTTACACCCTCGATTTAGTAATATATAGTTGCTTCTAGCAATACCATTTTCTATTTAGTCACTTAGAGACCTCTTTTCATAATGCTAGTAGATTTTTTCATTTCTCTATTATGTCATTCCTCATTAGGCTATTACGGAGGATGTGTTTATGTTTCTGAAAATATCTTATATGAATTTCTCATAATCCAAGACTTGTATCAATTCATGCCCCATTCTTTTATACTGATATGTTTTGGTAGGCTACTATTGTAGACATATGCACCTTATTTGCATCCTTTCTCTTTTAAGGTTTTCATAATGGGAATTCAAAATATCCCAATCGATTCTTAATAAATTGTACAACCTTCGCTATAGTAGTGTAGCAAAAGTATCAACATGTGAAGCAAATGAATATATCATTCCTTAGTGACAAACAAGAATTGAAGGATCCATACCATAGTTAATGGAGCACCAACAATGAGTTCATGAAGAACCATGGGCCTCCCTTTAGCATAAATTATTTGTCTTTGACATTCTCAAACATTAAAAAAAATGTATAGGAGATATATAGATATTTCTTTCATAGTCATATCCCATGCATATTCCATCCAACAAACCACCTTAAAATGGCATCAGGCCACTTAAATACCCAATAAAGGTTCCATGATCCAACTCCTTCACACCATCTAAGTAACTCAAATGATTGCAAGAACCTATTCCTTCCCTTTGATCACTTCCCTATAAGTCTCAATCCCACATATCCTTTATCCTCTTGTTCCATCCTCAAGTATAAGAGGATTATTAGATGCACACACACACATACAATAATATATAATTCAAGGTCACGACCTAACCATATGCCAAATTGATGTATGGGCACTAAATTAGGTAGGTTGTGATGTTCAAATATATATTATTGTGTGCATTGTGTGTGCCCAGAGTGGTTGCATTCATTGGTGAGGAGTGAGGAGTTTTTCATCAATGAGTGAGGTTTAATTCTCATGCTAGGATTTTACTAGAGCATGTGAGGAGTGAGGAGTTTTTCATCAATGAGTAAGGTTTAATTCTCATGCCAGGATTTTCCTAGAGCATGGAGGCATCTTGAGGTAGTGTTTGAACATCGTGTTGCACCTTGGAAGACGCTTTCCAAATAATAAATATATTCATTAATAATTTGATGATGATTACAATAGGTTACAATATCTGGTTATATAAAATATGAAAGAACATGTCAACCATTATTTCTTTCAATGCCAATGGAAATTAAATAATTAATGATAATATTTTAGTTTATTACAAGCCATCCCTCTTTTAGATACTTTGTCTTCAAAGTATTGGTCAAGATAAATGTCACAACATAAAGTCTTCATTTTACCAATTAGCTTCATCTTCTAGCAAATTTATCCACTTGACAAGGTACTCCTTGAACATTATGGAACGAAGCATTATGGTTTCGATTTTTAAAATACATTCAGGTTCTAGTACCAACTTCCCTTTGTCATCTAGTAGGGGTAACTCTCTTTGTATGTGAGTTGTTGGACCGAACTTTTTCTTCAAGCATGAAACATGAAAAATATAATGTAGTTTCCCTTTGTCTCGTATGAGCATATGCTACATATACTACTTTCTACCAAATTTGATAAAGACCATAAAACTTGGGAGCAAGCTTATGATTTTTTGGAATTTTTGAGTGAGATTTGTTTGTATGGTTGCAGACAGGAAAGCACTTAATCTCCTACCTCAAATTCATGATCGGATCTCTGCAAATTAACTTGTTGCTTCATGTTATTCCTTGCTTGTTCGAGATGGTTTTTTAGAATACGGAAGTGATGTAGGAGCATCCGACTAACCATTTCAAATTCCAAGTTCAATGTTAGATCAAGCTGGGAAGGGGTCTCCACATTTTGAGTTAATAGTCCCTAGACTATTACAATGTAAATAACCTATGTTTTTTTATGAAATTTCTAGATAATGATGAGTCACTCTGCTTAGTCATAGTTTGTTAGAGCAGTAGGAATAATGGTGGGTCATGACTCCCTATGTGGAGATCAGCCGCTAAATTGTTTGTTTGGACAGAGGTGTTTTTTCTTTATGTGTGGTAGTGTCTGCTACAAAACCGACTCAAAGGGGGAAGCAACAGCTTAGGATAAATAGCTAAGTTTGAGAAGTAGTAGAGGTTCTACTTTTCAGGGTGAGGATAGCAAATTTACAGAGAGAAGGATAGACTGCGTCTGTGTCTATTTGTAAATAGGTTGCAGAGACTGAAAGAGATCCAGTTGTGTGTGTTTCTTTCTTTTATTGTTTAATAGAAACATTATCAGTCTGTGTTGCAGTATTACTAACTTAGATGTATGCGTTGTTGTGAATGGTGTCGCTATGCAGAGTTGATTATGGCAGTTTTCAGAACATCGACGTGCTTCATGAAACTGTTGGTTCAAATGCCAAATTGATGCTTGAATGAACTAAAGTATAGGTAGATGCATACATAGAGGTTCTAGGTTGATAAATCGTGTGGGCTAAAGGTTGGATTGATTGACCTTTGATCAATCTGCACCAAAATCCAATTTTTTCACCTTAATGAGTTTTGCAGAAAACGGACGGTGGAGATCGAGGCCATAGAGGAAAATCCAATGATTGAAAAATTACGGAAAAAGATTTGTGGGCAGAAATTTGTGGAGGAGTAACTTTGGGAAAATTGAAATCCCACATCCTGCAACCCGCAAGCGGAAACTCCGTTGCGGAAGGAGAATTGCGGAGGGAAATTTACAGATTATTGGCATTCCGCATGCAGAAACTCTATTGCGGAAACATAGTTACAAGGAAGCAAATTGTGGAAAGGCTGGCACGAAGGAAAATTTGAGGGGGGGGGGGGGGATAATTTTAGCATAGAATTTGGCGGTCAAGATAAATTTGGTGATCCTGCCAAGTGTAGGACCTTGAAGATCCTATAGGTGCTAGTTGGCTTGGTTTTGGTCTAACCCCCTTGCACCATTTTTGGTATCAAAGTGTAGGGTTGAGTATTGTCTTTTATCTGAATATTATGGAATTGTTAGTGTTAAGGATTGGAGTAGTTTTCTTCAAAAAAAAACGAGATAGTGTTTACTCCTGATTGCTAACAGATTCAGAAAAGAAAAGATATTACTAACAGTAAGGTTGTGTCAAGAAGTGACTTGTTGTGCCAGGAGATGGAACTCAGAATTGGGAGAGGTCAAGGTAGGGGAGGAAGACCTATTAGTAATGCAGATCTGAGAGAGGAGATAAGAAATATGAGGGTAAGACTGGACGTCTTAGATATTGGAAGACATCATGTGCACATTGGAGACACAAGTGATGAGGACATCTACGAAGAGGAGGAGGAGACAACTGCTGAAACTCTTGAGGTAAAAATACTAAAATCAATATTTGGTGCAGGTTCAAGTTCGAAGGCTGATGTACCATTTTATAGTGGGAACTTGGATCCAGAGGAACTAATTGATTGGATTAGTGCTATGAATAAGCATTTCGATTATGTTGAGGTAAAGGAGGACATGAAAGTAAGATTTGTTGTCACAAAGTTGAGAGGGCATGTGTCCTTATAGTGGGATGGTGTGCAAGAGGAGAGGATCTTGAAACACGAAGCCAAGGTCAATAGATGGAGCAAAATGACAGCTAAGTTAAAAGGTAAATTTCTTCCTAAATATTACACGCTGATTTTGCTTAGGAAAATGCAAAATCTTAGACAGAAATCAATGATGGTTAGGGAGTATACTGAGGAATTCTATAAGGTGAATATCAGATCTGGACATATAGAGGATACACTTGAGCGAGTAGCTAGGTATGTCAATGGTTTGAGATCTAATATACATGATGAATTGAGTTTATTGTCATTAAGGTCTATTGAAGAAGCATATCAATTTGCTTTGAAGGCTGAGGAGAAGTTGATGAGGAGGCAGAGTAAGAAAGCAAAGGTAAGAGGCTCTGGAGGAAAGGAACAACAACAAAAGGGTGAAGCTAGTGGTTCAAACCAGCAAGGGAATCCTGACTGGAATAATGAGTACAGAGGTGGCCGAAATGCTTCAAGAGGAAGAGGCAGAGGAAGAGGTGGAACAATGATATGTTACACATGTGGACAACTCGGTCACATGTCATGGGACTGTCCAGAAAATGTTGCTAGAAGGGGATAAGAACAAGTAGTACAAGATGAACCTAAAGTTCAACAAGAATTAGAGGAGGTTGTGGCCTATTCTGAAGAAGGTGAAGCCTTGTTGATGAGGAAAATAATTGAGGAGCCAATCCAGAGGAGGATCCTATTTAAGTCGGTTTGCAAAGTTGAAGGCAAGTGCTGCAAATTAATTGTTGATAGTGGTAGTACTAATAATTTGGTGTCTGTAGAGATGGTGGACAAACTAAATTTGAGGAAGACAGTACATCCAGAACCATACAGAGTTGCATGGCTACAGAAAGGTCATCAAGTTCTTGTGAAAGAACAATGCTAGGTAAATTTTTAGATTGGAAGCTATCGGTATGAGGTAAGATGTGACATTATTGAGATGGATGCTTGTCATATTTTATTAGGTAGACCTTGACAGTTTGACAAGGAAGTAGTGCATGAAATCAAGAGGAATGTTTAATCCTTTGAAATGAATGGGAAGAAGCATAGTCTTCATCCACTCAAGGGTAAGCAAGAAGAGGCTAATAATCAGTTGCCGATTATGACTGATAAGAAAATCGTGAATGATTGGAAAGTTGAGGCAAATGATAATGAGGTTGAATTAACTAATATGGTGTGCAGTGGTTGGCTGAAGGGAAAAACAGACCAGCAAGAAATGTCCAATGCAAGTATGGCATTGATAGAGGAAGCACAATATGAAGTTAATAAAAACAATGGGAAGTGTATGGTTACTGAGATTACCAAGGATGGTGATGTAACAGTAACAAGCAAAGGAGAGGAAGGGAAAAGAATCCAAGAAGAGAATTCTTGGATATCAAGCATCATTATGCTAATAAATTTTCTGTTTACTATTGTAACAGGAAGACTGAATTGTTTATATGAAGGTAGAGGAGAACCAGTTGACAACTTGTTTGCAGGGAAAATAAAAGAAGAATTGGAATGTTCAAATAAGTCTGAATAGATGCTGGAAGAACCAAAGAGCCAGTTACAAACACAGTAGTGGAAAACATGGATGAAGAGGAAAAAGGTTGGATCGTGCAGTACACTCAGGGAATTCTCAGCAAATGTTGATGAGCTAGAGATGCCTACAGGAATGCCTGTGACACAACCATTGAAAGTTGGGGCCATTGTGGATAGTAAAATGACCAAAAGTATGAGGAAGAAAGACCATTTGGAGCATTTAGTCAAATGGAAGAAGCGACCACCAAAATATTCTACGTGAATGAGCGCAAAAAAATTAGAAACCAAGGGTTGCACTGTATCTGAACTAATGAACAGGGGTTCATAATTTTTCAGCCTTACGAGTCTGATGCAGGAGCATCTGGCTAACCATTTCAAACTCCAAGTTCAATGTTAGATCAGGCCAGGAAGGGGTCTCCACATTTTGAGTTAATAGTCCCTAGACTATTACATTGTAAATAACCTATGTTTTTAATGAAATTTCTAGATAGTGATGAGTCATTCTGCTTAGTCATAGTCTGTTAGAGTAGTAGGAATAATGGTGGGCCGTGACTCCCTACGTGGAGATCAGTCCCTGAACTATTTATTTGGACAAAGAATTTTTTTCCTTATGCATGGTAGTGTCTGTTATAGAACCAACTCAAAGGGGGAAGCAACAACTTAGGATAAATAGCTAAGTTTGATAAGTAGTATAGGTTCTTCTTTTCAGGGTGAGGATTGCAAATTTGCAGAGGGAAGAACATACTGCGTCTGTGTCTATTTGTAAATGGGTTGCATAGACTAAAAGAGAGCCAGTTGTGTGTGTTTATTTCTTTTATTGTTTAATAGAAATATTAGCAGTGTGTGTTGCAATATTATTAACTTAGATGTATGCATTGTTGTGAATGGTGTCACTATGCAGAGCCGACTATGGCGGTTTTCTAAACATCGACGTGTTTTCATGAAAATGTTGGTTCAAATTCCAAATTGATGCTTGAATGAACTAAAGTATAGGTAGATGCATACATAGGTGTTAGGTTGATCAATCGTGTGGGATAAAGGTTGGATTGATTGACCTTTGATCAATCCACACCCAAATCGAAATTTTCTGCCTTAACGAGTTTCGTAGAAAACAGACGGTGGAGATCGAGGCCGCAAAGGAAAATCCAACGGTGGAAAAATTGTGGAAAAATATTTGTGGGCGAAAAGTTGTGGAGGAGTAACTTTGGGAAAATCGAAATCCTGCATCGCACAACCCGCAAGCGGAAAATCCGTTGCGGAAGAAGAATTGCAGAGGGAAATTTATGGATTATTGGAATTTCGCATCCCGCAACCCGCATGTGGAAACTTTGTTGAGGAAATAGAGTTGTGGGGAGGCAAAATGCGGTTAAGATAAATTTGGTGATCATGCCAAGTGTAGGACCCTGAAGATCCTGGAGGTGCTGGTTGGGTTGGTTTTGGTCTAACCTCCCTACACCAGCAAGACTTCATTGGAAGTAGCTAGATAATATTTTATTGCAGGAATCTTGGAATTGTTGACAACATATTCTTTGGATGATGAAGGTGGGTAACCATATAAGGTCTCAAAAGGGGTCAATTTTTCAATGTATGATAAGTACTATTGCACTGCCATTTTGCAAGATGTAGCCAATTGAGCCATTATGTCTAACGATCATTCACGAAATTCCGTAAGTATATTTCAAGGAATTTATTAACCGCTTCTATCTATCCATCTATTTCGTGATGGTATGAAGTACTCATGGTTAAATAAATACCAACTTGGTGGAACATTTCCTTCCAAAAGTTACTAGTAAACTTGGGTTCCAAATCACTAATGATAACTTTGGGGAACCCATGGATCTTAAATATATTTTTTACATAGCTATCGACAACTTGACTAGCTTTGGGTTTTGTTTAAATTCCAATAAAGTGGGAATATTTGGTTAATTGATCTATGATTACAAATATGTTGTCTTTCCCCTCAAAGATAGAAGGAAGAGTGATAAATACCATGGATATTTCTGATCATTTCTGAACTGGAATATTAAGGGGTGGAAGAAGGCCTAGAGGAGCAACTGTTTCAAATTTTTGTCGCTGGAGGTATCACATTTTTGTACATGTTTTTGAATAGCAGTCTTCATCCCTTACCAAAAGAAGGATTGTCATATATTATAGTATGTTTTGAAAAATCCTACATGACCTGCTGTCGAAGAGTCGTGTTTCTCTTTTAAAATTTGAGTTTTGAATTTAGAAGAGCTAGGAAAATATATCCTTTGTTTGTGCCATAGTATATCATTCTCCCACGTAAATTTAGAATTTGTTGTCTTGTTGCTTTCAACTTCCTTATTTATGGGTTTTTGATTTACTCAATTCGGACCTTTGAGATCCATTCAGAAATCACTAGAAATGGTACATAGTGTGGCATATTTTTCATGTTTTCTTGATAGCGTGTCTATAACCAAATTTTCCTTGCCATTTTTATAAAATATTTCAAAGTAAAAAACCTAGATTTTGCTTACCCGTTTTTGTTGTTCTCATGAAATATATTTTTGGGTTAGGAAATACTTCAAATTATTGTGATATGTTATGAAAAGGAATTTAACTCCCAACAAGTACAACTTCCACTTAATTAAGGAATGCATTCCTACCAACATTTCTTCGTCATATGTAGATTTTGTTTGCTCATTTTCTTATAACTTTTGACCTTCAAAGGCAATGGGGTGATTATCTTACATGATCATGGCTCCTATGCATGTTTATGAAGTGTCACATTTGAGGATAAACATTTTTTGTGAAATCTAAGGTTGCCTAGACCATAGTGGATGTCATTAAGGTTTTCATATTTTCAAAACATGCTTCAACTTCTTTATCCCATTTAAAGGCATCCTTCTTGAATAGTGTTGTCAGCAGCGCCAAAATCTCTATGTAGTTTTGAATAAATATTATGTAGTAACCCACAAAACCTAAGAGTCCTCTTAATGATGTGATTGTTTTGGGGCTCTAACACTGGGTAATTAACACAATTTTATTTGGGTCTACCTTGATTCCTTATGCTGAAACGACATGGCCTAGAAATTCTATCCCTTTTTTCCAAAAACTGCATTTATATTTCTTAGCATAGAACTTAATTTCATTAAGGAGCTTTAATATTATCTCTATGTGCTTGAGGCATGAGGTCCAATTTTTGCTTCATTAAAGAAGACAAGTAAAAAATTCCTCAAGTACGAACATAATAAGTCATTCATCACAGTTTGGAATGTTGTAGGATCGTTGGATAATTGAAAAGGCATGACCCAAAATTCATACAAGCATTCATGAGTACAAAAGGAAGTTTTAGGATTGTCCTCCTCTCAAATTCTTATTTGGTAATATCCAAACTTTGGGTCTAGCTTTCCCAATAGTTCACCAATATATGGAATGGGGAATTTATCCTTTATGGTAATTTTGTTTAATGCTCGATAATCAATACAAAATCTATATGAACCATTCTTTTTTTTATGACAAGTATGACTATAGTTGAGAACGACTCTTACTTCAGTTAATCACACCACAATCTAACATTTTTTTATTTAAACATTCAATTTCTTATTTATGTTTATGAGACTGCCTGTATGCTTTTCTTCTAATTGGGGTCAAACCAGGGATCAAATATTTGATGTGATCTCTAGAATGCAGTGGGGGAATACCACATGGAGGGTCTTGAAATATGTTACTATGTTTCCCCCAAATTAGAATTAATTTCTTTGGATTGTCATTTTAACTTTCACTAGTAGTTCCTTCCATAGAATAACAATGTATGAAAAAGGATTGGGCTCCCTTTTGAATCATTTTTTCATTCTATTGGATGGAATTATTTGGGTAGGGGGGAAATTGATTTCATGAAGCTTGTACTTCCTTCCATAGAATAACAATGTATGAAAAAGGATTGGGCTCCCTTCTGAATCATTTTTTTCATTCTATTGGATGGAATTATTTGGGTAGGGGGGAAATTGATTCCATGAAGCTTGTACTTCCTTCCATTTTCCAAAAATCTTATAAATTGTTCTTATACATTAATCCCACTATACTAAGTGTTGCTAACTATTGAGCTCCTAAGACAATGTCTACACCTCTGATTTCCATAGCATACATAGGTGATTTTAATTTGTAATAATTTATAGGTAATTCCAACTTATGACATTTTCTACCACATTAGATAGCCTTGTTTCCTAGTATTGAGACTTGGAAGTTAGAGCTAGGATAGACAAATACGTTTAATTTCTTTGCTACCCTTGTATCTATAAAATTGTGTAAGTTACCACTATAAACAAGCACTGTCATTTTAGTATTCTTGATGTAGCCAAACATTTTAAGAATTTGGGGTTGAGAAATACCAATCATTGTGGCCACCGAGGGTGTTGGAGTGTCATTGACTTCCTGGATGGTGGATTTGTCAATATCTTTTTCTTTGTTCAAAGAAGATACATACCTAGATTCTTCATCATTATCATTGTTACTCTTACTATTATCATTTTTTTCACATAGGAAAAAAATACCGTTCTTACACTTATGTCCTAGACTCCAATTTGGAGCATTACACTTAAAACATAGACTCTCGTCCTTCAATGGTGGGGGCGAATATAAGAAGGTGGTTGATATGTTTTTTGTTTTCCTTGAATCAATTTAGCTTTTTGACATGCATGTTCAACATCTTTGACATATACTAGTCTAATCTTGTTCTATATACTTGGTTTCAGTCCACCCATGGAAATTTGTAGAAGGCGCTCATTAGATACATCATTGATACAAGTGGCTGTGGCTAATACATGAAGATTATTAAAATATTCATACACTACCCCTATTTGCTATAAACGAGTTAGCTTGGTGTAATTTTTGTCCTCTTTTATATCTTGAAATCATTTAAAAACTTTCTTCTTAAAGATATCCCAATCTTTCACCATTCCTCCTCCAAATTTAGAGTCCCACCACAAAACCAATAACAATCTGATTTCTCCAGGTACATTGTTGCGATGTTGATTTTTTCGTTTTGATCACATATTTGGTGCATAGCATAGCAAAATAGTTTTCAAAACTTGTGCCTTTGCCTTTTCGATTGTCTATGCCATCAAACTTTAGTATATCTATTTTTACTTTATGTGTGACGTTGTTGAACATGCTAGTATTTACTGAATAATGACGTTGTGATGATGACTTAGGGATACTCATTTCGTTATTTGCACTTTTTGAGTCCTCAAAATTAGCTTTAAATGATATGACTTCATGAAGCCTTTTATTGATTCCTTGTATGGCTGCAGAAATTTTGGAGTCAATTTCATTCTCCCCCTTTTTTTTGTTGAGTCCTCGATAGTACCGTCGGTTCTTTTCTCATGGTTTCTTGTATTCATGTTTTAGAAGGAATTTTAGAGAATATGGGATTTTTCAATGAATGTGGACAATGAGGGTGATGAAAAAATAACTATTATTAAAAAATAATTATAATTATTTTATAATAATGAAGATTTTAAAAAGTAATAATAATATTAATTATAATAATAATAATAATTATTTTTTATGATAATGAGAACTTCTTCTTTTCATTATTATTCTTATTCTTATTCTTATTCTTATTCTTATTATTCCAAAGAAAACGATCCTTTATATTATTAAAAGTATACATGTTTCAGTCCATGGACTCTTCATTACATCGATCATAAGGAAGCATAAGGCTTCCAGTGATCATTTCATACAAAATTTCAGCCAAAATTTCAAAAGAACTATTTATAACCTCCAACTTTTCAAAGTAAACAACACGATAGAAATTTTAGAGGAGGAAAGACATGTTGTTTCTCGTTATCCACATACTCAGAATAGTTGAAAGTCTCTGGGTAAACTGCAAAGCTTCTTTGGAAAGTTTGTCTTCTTTAATGTTCAATTCTCGGAGAATGTGCACAAAGGATATCCATTGAAAGGATTTTCTGGAACCAGGGAGCTCATGAAGGAAATGCAAGAGTCTAGCCACTTTGATGTAAGCTTGATATTTTGCCCAATCCATGGTTATCTTCGAATCCCCCATCACTTGTGTGCATGAAATATCTTTAAGCTTCAAAAAATGGAGTTAGAGCCCAGAGAGATAAAAACTCAACCTTCATATTCGAGTCTCTTCCCATTGCTTATTGGATCTAGAACCAATACAAATGGCTGGTGAACAAAACAACTCCTATGCCACATAAAGGCGGAATGCCTTGACTGGCACCATAAAAAAAACTAAGGGGTATCCATATCGAGGGATGGCATTACCAGATTTCTCTTTTTAGGATTTTGGGTCCTTATGATATTCTCATGCCCCTCTTAATATAGAATTTGCTATAGAAGCCATGTAATTTTTTCTATCCTGAAAGATGATTTGATTACTCATCCACCAAATGTATTGATAAACAAACTTGGAAAGTCTCCAAAATAATTGACGTATCAATCTTGAATCTAGTTATGTATACTAGAAACCAGACTTGAAGAGAACCAACTACATTTAGGCTTGAGCTCTGCAGAAACTATTTTACAAACCTGAGCTGCAAAAGAGCAAGAAATAAAAAGATGCATTATTGATTCAAAATTTTTCTTATAGAGAACACACACATTTGGGTCACACCAACCCCTATTCTGGGCATTATCCCAAGTAGGATCTTATTGTTGAGGGCCAATCATATAATTTTTTTTGCATTTGAGTGGACCATGACACTTCCATGAAGACTCCCACCACCATTGTTTCTTAGATGGAGCCTGAAGATCGAAATGAGCACCATATCTCAGCTTTGTTGTGAAGTCACCACTCATTGGGTTTTTGTACAACACAAGCATGTCCTGTAACTTAGGAGACAATCAAACAAGATTCAATCAATGTAGATTGATGAAATGATCCCATTTAGATGCAACCTCCATGGACATACTGAGAGAGATGGGAGTTTTCCATCCGACTTTTCCAAAGGATTGAGGGCCTTGCGCTTTGCATATGCAATAAATACAACACCAAAGGATTTCAATTTATATCTAAGATCTTTATATAATAAGAAATCATTGTTTGCACCCAACCAGGGGTCAACACCTACATGGACCTTCCTACCATCACCTATTTTACAAGTAACCCGACACCTAATAAGAAGGAAGGATGCTACAAGGGCCTTCCATACAATTGAACTAATTTTTGAATTCTTATGAGGATTTCGATACCATTCTTCTATAAAAAGATCGCCCATATATTTAGCTCGCATAAATCTCCCCCACATAGATGAATTATGAGTTAGACGCTAGAGAGACTCGTCTACAAGAGATTGAATAAAAATATATATAATTTTTATTCCCCAACCATCGAGTGATTTGGGGAGAGTTAGAAGGGACCATTTTAACCAAAGGGATGCCTTCATAAACTCTGCTTCTTATCCATAAGATCTGAAATATTATTTTGTGTATTTTATGCAGAATACCTTTGGGAATATGCACGATAGAAGACCAATACACCATAATGAATTGGATGATCGATTTGATAAGAACCAGGCGACCTCCTCTTTAGAGAAAATAGGTCACCCAACAAACTATTCGTGCTTCAACTTTGTTGTACAACCATAACCAATCCAAGAAAGTGTACTTATTCGAATTAAGGAAGAACCCAAGATATTTAAAACCTTTGTAACATACCAAATATAATAATATGTAAATAAAATAACAAATTAGATTAAGTAATTAATTAATTAATATTATATATGCTAAATGCAACACCGACATGAGAAGAGACGTAACTCTTCACTATTATGTACTATATATATGCCGAAAGACTATGTATTCATATCATCATCAATTCAATTATAAAAATATATTTATTTATCTAACAAGATAAATATGTAAGGTGTTACCTTACAAGTGGTATCAGAGTTGTTTTTCTCTTGTTCCGTGGAAGAGAATAAAAAGGAAAAACAAGAAGGAAAAAGGGAAAATGAAAAAAGAAGGAAACATAAATAAAATAAAGTAAAAAGTAAAAAAAAAAAGTCATCAACAAACTAGTTCATGGTTTTATAAAACCAGTCCATGGTTCTATAAAACTAGCCCATGGTTTTATTTTCTAATTCTCCCATCTCCAATCTCACTTTGCAAATATCTCCCATCTCCATACTCCCATCCAAAACAATATAAATATTAGAAAATATATTATTATTATTGATAATAATTATTTTAATATTTAAAGTCTTCTCCCCAAAATAATATAATAATAATAAATTATTATTATTAATATTTTTTTTTTTTACAAGAACGATTATGATTTAAATTAAACGCATAGTGGTATAACCACTGAGAAATGATCTACAAAGTTCAAAATCTTCCCATTACAGGAAGAAGCCAAAAGACAAGAAATACTGACATTACTGCAGACTATATATAGAGTATTACTATCCTTACATAGATAAAACACAGAGAACAGACTTAGCTTACTACTACTAAAAACAAGAACCACAAAATAGAAAACCCCCAAAGACCACTTCCTACTTTCCTTGAGTGCCACCTTGCTGAGTTGAAATTTCTGAATTTGTTGCTACTACTCAACGTGCTGCCATTTTTGCCACTACCAACTCCAACTTATCAAACCGCACTTCTAGCTCTGCAACCATTCTGCCCATCGTGATTTCAGACTGAGAAATGGACTCCATGAATTCTTCACACATATGGGAGAGGTATCCATCCACTAATTCCAGGCGTCTCCCACCTTCAGTGTCGATTTTCAGCATGTAGCTCTTATGCCTATTAATTTTCCTCTGTATCGCCCGAATGTTAGCAATGACTGAGAGGGTCAGGGCAGAGGAAGCATATGATTCCCATGATACCCGAAGGAGCCACGAACCAGAAACTCACAACTAGGCCTCCATTCTGTAACCATCAAACAATGCAAAATGCAGAAATTACATTCATGTCTCAACTTGATAAAATTGCCTTAATGCTCATTAAGCTCAAAATCTCGGGATGATCCTTCGCACGGATGACACGCCTGGGATGGAACAACAAAGGACGTCCAGGAATATCCATAGTGCAAGGGGCTTTAGTCATCACTGTACTTTCTGATTGAATGCATTTGTGGATGAGATAGTGCGAGCGAGTGACACCACGTGGGCTTGTCTGCCACAAACCATCATGATGAAGGATGGGACAATAGGGCACCACGTAGGCAAACCTTGGGACAAGCCCCTAGCTCCCATGCCCATGGGCCTATGGGATATGACATAGGGAGATAGCTCCATTCAATACTATGGATCCTTTGCTCAAGGATGTGGTGATATTTGCCATAAGATTGACTTTGTCATTTATCCCTCTTAAAACATGGAAATAATCAATCCTTCTGAAAGAATTTGAGAGACTTTGAATCTTTTTGATCAGTTGTTGGATTTTTATCTGAGACAGGAAGGAGCCGGTAGTTAAGGATTGGATGATTAATCTTGAGTCCCCAATCACCGTAATTTCTGAAATTTCCTATGGAGGAGAGTGTTTGTCGGGCCCATGTAGGAAGATGATTTTGCACTTTAGGTTTTGATTCAGCATCTGATGATTGCTACACACTGATATCAGAAATCAGAGGATCCAAATCAGGTTCATCACCCCCAATTTCATCATCCAAATATTTAGTAGAATAGGAAGAAAATTCAGCAGTTTTCTCCTTCACTAGTTCCACCTCCTGAAGAGGCTCATCGAACTTGACACTTCTCTCTCGATGATCTGTTTGTTCTTGATATCCAGCAGCTTGAAACCTTTAGATTCATTAGGATACCCAATAAATAGACATTCTATGCTTTGCGGTTGCAAAGCCCTTCTTTTATCAAGCGAAATCCGGGCCCATGCAGTGGACCCAAACACCCGCAGGTTCGACACATCCGGCTTGTGTCCAAAGTATGCTTCAAAAGGGGTCTTCCATTTCACGGATGAGTGTGGCACCCTGTTCTGAATGTATGCTATAGCATGCATGGCCTCAGCCCACAAATTTGCAGCAAGCTTCTTGGATTCCAACATACAAGTGGTCATCTCCTTGAGAGACAGATTCTTCCTTTTCGCTACTCTGTTCTGCTGGGGAGTGTAGGGAATTGAATGTTGGACCTAAATACCAATTTGGGAGTATATGTGCAGCAACTCATTACTACCATACTCCCCTCCATTATCAGATCTCAAGATCTTGATCTTAAGCCTAGAGGCATTTTCGATCAAGGCCTTCAATTCAGAAATTTTTTCACATACTTCAGACTTCTTTTTAAGAAAGAAGACCCATGTGTACCTTGAAAAATCATCAATAAAAGTAAGAAGATAACTTGATCCATTCATGGATGTGACAGACATAAGACCTCTGATATCAGAATGTATCAGCCCCAATATGCATGTAGCTCGGTTTGCCTTCCCCCAATCGAACTTGTGCTTAGGGTGTTTTCCAATCACACAGCCCTTGCAAATTCCCGTGGTTGCCTTGATGATCGGGAGGCCTTCAACCATGGAGTGTTTTTGTAATTGCTGCAAATATTTGAAATTAAGATGGCCAAACCTCTCATGCCACAACCTACTAACCTCATTTCCATGAGTTAGCAGAGTGGTGGGCTTTGCATCCGTAACAAAGTGAGAGAACTCATAGACTTTTGCATGATGGTTTGCAAGGCCTTTAGCAATGAGTTTCCCGGATGCAATTTTTGTTATCTCAACATCATTTGGGCTGAAAGAAACTCTCTTAGGCACTCCTGTACATGTCATCTAATAGACACTAAGGATATTTGATGTCAGAGATGGTACATACAAAACATTTGAAAAAAAACCATTTTCAAGATCAACAGTACCTTGTCCTTCTGAAATGATGGTGGAGTCATCTCCAATGTGGATGGGGATGGATTTGTCGGTCTCCAATGCTGAAAAGGAGTCTTTTTCAGCCATCATGTGGTTCAAATCTCCAGAATCAATCAACAGTTCTTTGGACTTCAAAGTGCTTGCCATGAGGGCATGGCCTTTTTTTCATGTTGTGGTTCCTGATCTTGCTGATCTCTCCTCCGAAAGCTCTCCAAAAGATTGATGTGGTTTCTCTCAAGGAGAGAGGTTGCTTCATCAAGCTTCTTCTTCATGCAGGCATGTTTAGGGTGGAAGCCCTTCCCACAGTAAGAACACTTGACTTTTTCCTTGCCATGGTGCCCTTTTCCTTTGTTCTTCCTTGAGCCGGAAGACTCATCATGCTGCTGGTTTTCAACTCTAGGCTTAGGAGCATCAAATTTAGTTTTTGGATTTTTCTATTGCTTTCCTTTACCCTTCAGATCTTTGGGCCCTGAGACATGAAGGGCTTTATCACGGGAGGATTTGATGATCCCCATCTGGACAAGCTTGTCATGTTCACATGTTAGGGACTCAATGAAGGCATTGAGTGTAGGCATCTTCCATCCAGGGGTTGTGAGCTTCCTCGCATGGAATGTAGAAACAAAAACTAAATAATCAGCCTCAAGTTTGGAGAGTATGGCGAGGATGAGATGATCATCCTCCTTCTCGACTTTGCATTGCTTCAAGAGTAAAACAGTATGCTTGAACTTTGTGAAAAAGTCATTCAGACTCTCGAAATTGGAGGGTTGGAGAGACATTAATTCATTTTCGAGCTGGTAAACTCTCAATTCATCATGCTTTCCATATATAGTTTCCAATTTGTCCCATATTTCTTTTGGAGTCTTCAATCCTACAAGATGGAAAATAAGATCTCGGGAAATAGAGAGGCACAAGAAACCGAAGGATTCATCCTTCTTGTTCAAGAATCTTGATTTTTCTATGGTAGAACTAGGCTCATCTTCAGTGTCCATGGTGACTCTAAAAAGTCCTCTGGAGCGTATCTGAATCTCCATATCACCTTTCCATGAGTGGAAATTGTATGGAGTCAAGAGATCTACTGAGGAGGCCATCTGGATCTGCTGGAGCGAATGCTTCACCTGTAGAAACCTGAAAATCAAAATAGAAAGGGCAATGTAAGGTCGGACAGCCTGCACATTTTAGGCTTTCATCACACCTAGCAGAGTCAATCAAGTAAGCTTGATCAATAAGTTCTTTACTTGGGGTATTAAGTGGTAAGCCTTGGCTTCTAGTGCAGTGCTGGATTTTTGAGCTATTGCTCAAATTTCATGTAGAAATCTGTCAAAAAGCTTGTTTTTGAGAGATAGAGCTTCGTCCCGCCGTAAGCTCTGATATCATATTAATCTTGTATATTGATCTAGGAACAAAGAATCAATCTCATCAAAGATTAATCAAGAAATAACTCATGAAATGGTGTAATCAGTCTACAGGAATAGTAGCCGATCTGTATTCACATAAAGAATGAATGATTACAATTTCAATGTCATGCTACAGGCATGAATGAATAAGCAATTCGAATCCTCATGGAGGTCATTCGAATTGAATGAGTGAGTCTAGCTTAACTGACTGTAAGCCATAGTCCACACTCAGTTAACCACTAATCAAAACCCTAATTGACTCAACTGAGCCCTAACTGAAGCCGGAGTGCAATAAATGACTGAGTCTCAACTGAAAGAGATCAGACACATGTCATAGCAAGCCAACCATCAAGTGATAGCACTTCAATGACTGCAATGAACCTCGATGAGGTTAACTGAAGTTGAACTGAACATCAGAAGTTGGTGGAGGCGCCCCTGTTGACTCCAGTTCATTAATTAATCATTAAATGATCAATTAAATGAAAGGAGGCACCTTCACTGACCTATTTAATTGATTGTAACCACCAGTTAGCAATTAGGTGCATTAATATCACTTAGATCACCCCCGGAGTGCTCCAGTTAGCCTCCTCAAATGTAGGAGAAGGCTAAGTTAGCCTCCTTGACTGAAGGTAGGCGTGGGTGTTACTGGATGATGACATTTAATGCTCCACTGATGTCAATTAATGTCGATAATACTTAGGATAGTGGTTTAACTAGGCCAATTTGACCAAACAGAGTGTGTATGGTGGTAAATGTCTCCAACAGCCCTGACAGAGGGAAAGAGCTTCGACGACGTTGTTAGTTTCATCAC